>SNQJ01S0018166.1:93382-104909 GCA_010110895.2 Picea sitchensis | reverse complement strand
TTTTTCATGTAATTCTCGGGTCGATTGTGGAGAGGAACTGGGAGGACCAAAGGAGCATACCTAGCAGCCACTTTGGCAAAGATTCAAGGGAGTGGTACTTGACCGCCTGCTCCTCCTCCCCCAACACCACCTATGGCTCCACCCCCAGCCCCACCTCCTCCGGCCGCAACCATTAATAATTTAGAGGGTGAAGCTTGGAGATTATAAGGAAGAGTTTTAAAGGGGTGTGGTAACCCTTTGGTTGGGGTTGAACATGGCAAGATGATTTTAGGAAACTGGTCATCAAGGGATAGGAAAATTGAAAAAGAAGGACTTGGAAATCGTGGATTGGTTTCTTCAGACTCACAGGGTGAATATATAGGAGAATCAACAGGAGTCGAGTCAAGGTATACAATATATTCGTCTGAGTTTTGATAGATGGGAAAATGAAATTCGGGAAGTGAAGAAATGCCAATCGAAGTGGGGAGTGAGATAGATATTTTACTTCTATAGGTGAAAGGAACAACTGAGAAAGTCTCAATTTTAAATTCGGGTAAGACCAATCCAGGCTCTAGGGTTTCAATTCGATTGGTGGATAGTTCTCCACAAAGGAGTGGAGTATTCGACTTTTCAGGTAGATCCTTAGTGTTCGACTGTGTGAATTTAGGTTGATAAGTCTTATTTGTTGATGAAGCAGTCTGTTTAAGGTATCTTCTTGATTTCAATTTTTTTTCTGGGTCGGATACAAGCTAAGTTTGTTTATCATATGGATTCTTCCTGGTATTCTTTCGGTTAAAATCCATCTTATTAATCGTGGAGTTGCCAAGTGAAATATGAAAGTAGCCTTATAGAGTTTTCAATCTTTGTTCACTACCAAAGAAAGAAATTATAAATGTCGTTCCTCCCAGGGAAAATAGTTTCGTTTCTTCGTTCCCCAACAATGGTGCCAGAAAGATGTTGTTCCAGAGTTTATACTTAAGTCTTTAAAGTATAAAGCCTAGGCATCCGAAAAAGGTAGAGAGAGTTAAAGTATAAAAATTGTCGGTTATTAAGGGAAAAGCTATGGCTGATTTCTTAATTGTCTCTATCTAGCTTCCAATTGTTCTTGGATGCTTATATCCCATTCAATTGTTGCCCATGGACATTCTAATTCAACCCAAGTGTTTGATATCTGTAAGATAGTGTTAAATAAGTTTAAAGAAATGCTAGTATGATCTGAAAGGCTGAGTTCTATATTGGGTTGTCTCGTAACCGGTGCAGTAATGAAGGATAAAGGTTAAAAAATCTATTACTTTGTTTTCAAGGTTTGCTATTTCTGTTTCGAATTATAAGAGAAAAGTTCCCAAACTTAAATTAATAATATAACAGTTTCAGAGGTCGTTTCCCGTTCCTGAGTCAAATTCAAAAAATCATGAAAGTGATGGGGGAAGAACATAAAGATGTTTAAACAAGGTGAGGCATCAATCATGGAGGAATCTCACTTTGCAATAGGGGAAGAAGAAAGATGAGAGATCTATAATGAAGCATAAAAATACAGTAATCTGAATAATCTACAGGTCTTGAGCCTGCTAATAGAAAGCACAGAGGAAAGACCGTAAACAATTAGATAACCAAATAACTCTTAACCACAATAGATGTTGTAGTAAATTGTAGTTAAACATTCATCAGAGACATATAAGGGAAAGATGATGAAAATGAAAGTAAAGAGGAACACATAACTCAGGGTTGACAGAATCTGAAATCTCTATTTTGTATTCTCATTAATCACTGTAAATGAAGAAAACTTCTCTAGTACAATCGACTGCAAAAAAAGCCTTTTCTCAGTCTTATGAAATTATATTTATACAAAGTCACCAATAATTGATGGTTGGTGATTTCCTAACTCCTAGGGACTATCAGTTACAAAAATGAAAACTTGAACCATTTTCATGGCTATCTTTCATCTCTCTATCATCTTGATAGTATGAGCCTACAATATGATACTTCATTGCTTCTTTGAAGTATCTCCTTCTTTTGGTTTGAGACATTCAATACATTTTTATAGGAAATGCACAAAAAATATAGGAGGCTCTGGTATATCCTTTGCCTCGAATAGATAAAGCTTCCTCTGAATTTTCAGAAATCGGTCATCAACCCCTTTGTCAACAAACTTAACTGATTTCAATTTTAATTTGGCTTCACCAACCACCTGTCTATTTGGGTAACATCAACCTCTTTTAATTGCGAAATTTCTATTTGAATTTCATTGAGATTCTCTTTGAGTTTCAGTTGATGTCTTACAATATTGATCTAGCCTAGTAGCCCAGGACAATCGTCTCTTCCAATGCCTAACGATCCTTTGTTTAGCGAATTGAAGGTCTCTTCGCAATCATCTTTGACTTCCTTGGCCATTTTCTTTCTTTCATCTATGCTGGCCTCCCATACTTTAAGCATGATATCACCCCTGATCTACTTTGCAACTAACAACCTTGGAGTTTTTGATACCTCTTCTTTTTCTGAAAGTACAACTTCCTTTTGAAAAGTAGCTCGGGCTTCTTTAGCCTCTTTTTCCTTGAAAACAATGTTACCGAAACATTGACTTACCTCTCAGAAATAGTTATGAATA
This sequence comes from Picea sitchensis, assembly GCA_010110895.2. Taxonomy (NCBI): domain Eukaryota; kingdom Viridiplantae; phylum Streptophyta; class Pinopsida; order Pinales; family Pinaceae; genus Picea; species Picea sitchensis. The sequence goes on along the minus strand of SNQJ01S0018166.1, from coordinate 102,325 downwards.
ACCTCTACTTTAGAAATCAATCTTTGTTGCTCTTCTTCTATCTTCATATGCACTTCCAGTGCCTGGGCTTGAAAAGATTTTAAATATATCACCTGATTTTGAATAGAATTCAACCTATCCTGCAACTGTCTCGCTAATTATTCCTGTTGGATGACCTGTCCCTGACTGGATTGCATATTCTTATACATCTCATCCAAGCTAGATTTGAGCAGTTTAATATCCTGTTTGTCAACAACTCTAGCTTTTTCCAGCCCTTTATTTATTTCCTCTCTAATACTACTTTCTGAGTTCTTTATTTGGCCTTGCAGTTGGGCTATCATTTTATTCTTCTTCTTCAACCTTGTTTTTATATTGTCAACTGAAAATAAGTTAGTTTTTTCCAAAGCTCCCATAGAGCCTTCTACCTCAGTGGAAAAATCTTCCTCTTCTAGGTTTTGTCCATCTATGAGCACTTTGTGTTTCTTCACCATTGTGCTTTCTCTCAAATGAATTTCCTATTTCACTACTGCTTTCCTCTTCTTATTGAAAAAATAATTAGAGGAAGGTATCTCTTCTCTAGAGATTGGAGTGAGGTCACTTACATATATGAATTCTAGATGAGGAGTCCCAAATGTTTACTGTAAATGAGTCAATGATGTAAAAAGGATGCCCAACTCTGTAGATTGGGTTTGTCCTGGTGTTTTGGGAATATTAGCAGGAATAGTTGATGTTGAAGGTGGAATCGTTTGACTCGACTTTGGAGGTGTCTCGAGCTCAAACTATGTTCCTGACCTTGGGTGCTCTATTTGTGAAGATTCTGCTTTTTGTGAAGATGCTTTAGTCTTCTTTGGATTTTCTTCTGCAGTCTTCTCGTCAGAAGGCTTTGAGTCAAAATCTGGGGGTATGCTTTCCTATTCTGGAGGAGAGGTTACCATTTCTCCCTGTAGTATCTTTGGAAAACCACTTTGTCTATGCTTATGGAAAGTCATAAAGCTGGTCTGTAGGTCAGGTGGTAATGCCCAGACTCTGTCTAATATCTCCTCATAGGTTTTATCTCCTTTGAATATGTCGTCACAGGGGGAATATTCATGCTCATATGTTTTCATATTGCAATGAGCAAGATGATTTCCCACAATTTGATAAGGATCATGTCTTCTGAACTCGACATCCACCAGTTTAAATTCATCCAATGCTGCAACTTCTACTTTGGAATGACCAAAGTTTAGCAACGAAAACTTGCCAACCTGTAAGGGAAAGATTGGCCATAATTTTTTCTGGGTTTCTTTTAACTCTGTACCAATGCCTCCTGTTATTATCTGGTATGCCACTTCTCTACACACCAATCTGTCAGTGAGAAATTTAGGGAGAGCATGAGGGGGGATTGAACATCTGAAGACTCTGACATAAGAAAAATTCTCTTCGATGAACCAATCTGCAACTTCCTTAAGTTTTCCCACAATTTGCTCTGAAATCCGACGGGGTGCATAACCATACAAAATTTGGTGCACAGGTATCACTACGTAGTGACAGATTTTGTAAAATAAATCTTTAACATTCTCCTCCCATAGTTTAGAGTGATAAACATGAATGGGTTCAACACATGCTAGGTTCCAACTCCAATTCATCAAGGGAAATGGAGTCATGTGACAGATAACATCCATAATATATGCAGACATGTAAAAAGATATAGGTCGACCTTTTGATTTTTCCATCTGGTAATCCTTAATCTCTTTAGCTAGGTTATTTGACAAGATTTTGGCCCAGTTGAAGGTGAAACCCTCTGTTACCTCGTGTATAATTGGCACCCATTCCGCCAGGAAATGGGTAGGACTTTTCCTCCCAAATAGTCTACACAACATCATTGCTATATAAACCATGTATTCGTTTAACGGTGCTGTGGCATAAATTCCATGGGTATCAACTCTAAATTTTGTTGGAATTCCCCACCAATCTTTGATTATACCTGGATATGTTTGATCCAATTCTGTACACTCCTTTATTTGAAATTCTTCTACGAATTCGACATTAAAAATGTATTTAGAGACAAGGGACAATTTATACATTACTTGGATGTGCTCTAGTCTGAATGAGTTGACGACGACCTTTTGGTGATTTAAAATGATCCTAGTCTGAATGTCGGTTTTTTCTAAATCCTAGCTTATCATATCATTGTATGGCATGAGTCTCAACCGTGTGGCTATCTTATGGAGCTCAGATTCTGCTATATCCCTGAGCTTATTTTCAGTCTTTTCGTTTTCAAAATCGTAGGGGCAATTCCTCAACTCATACTCCAAGATATCAAAAATCTATCTCGAGGACTTGATTGAATCCACAACATGTGGTGTAGTATCGAATATAACATCTCCATCTAGATTTGAGCTCTCATCGGCCTCTTCACTCTTCTTAGGCGCTTTTCTGGGTGCCATGATGTTTGTGCTAAAAATGAAAACCTGTTATAGAGAAGAAATGTGTGAGCTCTTTTGAATGTAACTCGCTTCTTGTATGAATGTAAAAATGAAATTCGAAATAAAAAACCTTTATTGACCCATAACTTGCCTTAAATTGAGCGTACCAATACAGGCGATAAAAATTAAATGATTTAATGGGGATAGTACGCTTGCAGATACACACTTTACGCTAAAAATATCTCTATTAATCTGTTATGAATACTACCACATATCGACGATTTAAAAATGGGATTTCAAAAGGAATGTCTTTGAAAACTCTCGAATAGCGAAACGCAAAAAGTCACTTAATATCATTAATCCTGTTTTAAAGTTAAGTTAATTATGCTTAATCGTTTAATACTTTCGAGATTTCGGGCTTCAGGGTTTTTTGAGTGCAAAAGAGTGATAACTCTTTGATTTTCTGAAATGCAACTGATTAATGATTTGTTAAGTATGTTTAAGATTTAGTTAATCATGATTAAAAATATATTTCGTAAAAAGTGCATCAGGACTTTGAACTACTGTTTAAGTTGAGATAGCCAAAAAAGAAAATACTAAAGGTTTAGAAAATTATTAAATTTTTTTAATTATTCCTTTTAATTCAGTTTAATTTCTTTTAAACAATACTTTCAGGACTTTGGTATTGGGACTTTGGAGTTGTTATTAAAAAATCATACTTCGTGAATAGAAGAACCCTGAAACTTGAAACTCTTGAAAAACTTTGACTCCTTTTTAGAACTAAGGGCAACTCCATAACCATAGAAAACTGAGTTTTAGGTTATAAGAAGGAAAATAAACTTTGTTTCAACATGGGGTATATAGTGGAAGTTTTGGCCAACACTCCCTTGAGCACATTTTTCACATAGAGGGGGATCACAAGGAAGGGTCATCTAACACTTCCTCAAGCATAGCTATCTCATTTATGAGAACCTAGAGAAGGATTGTTTGACCCTTCCTCCAACATTGTATTTCCACCAAGGAGGTGCACAAGGAAGGCCTAGTTGACCCAGGCCTTTATATCATTTTTCTTGTTGAGGGGAGGCTAAGGAAGGGTTGGCCAATCCTTCCTCTCAATTATTTTTACCATCAAGGGGAGCCCAATGAAGGGTCAAACAAACCTTATTCAAGCATATTATTTACATCGACAAGGATCCCAAGGAAGGGTTGATCAATCCTTCCTTGAGAATATTAAGGGGGAACTTGGGGAAGGGTTAGTTGACCCTTCCTCCAACATAGTATTCTTGTCAATGAGGATCTTGGATAAGGGTTGATCAAACCTTACTTAATCATAATATCCACGTATATGGGGATCCTAGGGAAGGGTTGGTCTACCCTTCCTCGAGAATAATATTATTGTCAAGGGGGAATTTAGGGAAGGCCCAACATATCCTTCCATTATATCATTTTTTCTATCAAGAGGAGCCAAGGGAAGGGTCAACTAACCCTTCCTCTATATTATATTTTCCATCGAGGGGAGCCTAGGGAAGGGTTGGATGAGCCTTATTTGAGAATAGTATTCATGTTAATATGGATCCTAGCAAAGGGTCATCCAACCATTCCTCGAGTATATTATTATTGTCGAGGGGGATACCAAGGAAGGGTTAGTTGACACTTCCTCTAAATTAGTTTTCGCATCGAGGGGATCCCAAGGAAGGGTTGATCAAACATTCCTCAAGATTATCTTTCCCATTGAGGGGAGCCGAGGGAAGGGTCAACCGACCTTTTCTTTTAGCATAGTTGCAACATCCCGCTCTTGTGCACACTGAGTGAACTTATTATTTGAGGACACTTGCTCGCAAGTGATCCGAATTATTATACCATTAAACATTTGATTTGAATTATGAGTTATGGGTTGATGACATGTTGTTTTGCTGCATTGACATAGACAGGTGCTATTGACTTGGTTTTACTGAGTGTGCAGGATTTGGACCTTGAGGATGAAGAGGCATCGATGGAACCCATTAGACTCTGGATCGAGTCGAGGAGTGAACTATTGGGGTTTGATTGTTTTATATGTGATATTAGTGCATCTGATTAGATGATATGATTGTGGATATATTTCTAACATGATTCTTTGATGATGCAGGCCGACGATAGCTAGCTGACCAGACTCACATGCGGATTAGAGGGGTCATGCATGACTACCATAGATGTTGAGGGAGAGGTGTGGACAACAACCCTTTCACAACCTACTAGCACTCCCGCCGTGGCTCGAACTGTAGGTTAACGATTACCTAGTTCGAGAGGACCCACGATGCCATGAGGGAAGACTGCGACAGTCACTCACGATGATTCTAAGGGGCACACAATAAGGCATGGGTCTTATTCCTTAGAGGTCCTTAGTCTCCCACAAGATCACCTGGCAGAGTATCGACTCCAGGGGTTTTTGATGTCTACCAAGTCAGTCAAGAGGTGAGTGGCACCCTTGGAGCACATGGTGCGCCCTAAAGGGCACGTCGTGCAAGAAAAATGGAAAGAGGCGAGTGGCACCCTTGGAGCACGTAGTGCATCCTGAAGGGCACGCCACACAAGAGAAACAGAAAGAGGCGGGTGGCACCCTTGGACAACCTAGTGCATCCTAAACGGCACGTCGCATTGTTATTTAATAATTGGATAAACCTAGATGACTTTGGGATGAATAACGTGTTAAGGAAGATTTAAAACTTTTTCCCTAATAAAATGTTGCCCAACCTAGGAAAATAAAGCCTAGGTCTTAATTATACTTGTGATAATTTTTTTATCTATTTATAAAAATATATATATAATCTTCATTAATGTTGTGACAAGAAGGGGGTAAGAAATTAAATTGATTTATAAAAATCTTTTGGGATAAAATTTAAAAAAGGGAAATAATTGTTTTATTATATAATGCTAATTAAAAATTTATTCCTTAAAAAGAAAAAGGGAAAAGGGGTAAGTTTCTGCACATGCCTTTTTGAATTTAAATAAAAAGGGGAAAGAGGGGAATCTAAAATAATTAGGAAACTAGGAAAAAGTAAGAAACATAAAAAGAAAGGGGAAACATAAGGAAAAAATAGATAGTCTAACTTAGTAAGGTATCTAGCATTTAAGAAATTTCTAATTTAAACTCAACTAGTAAATTAATAAAGGGGAAAGTCATTAAAACTTGTAAGGGGATATGGGGACACCTAAGAGCGATTCTAGGAGTTCATTTAGGTGAGTGAGGGAAATAGGGGTAATTAATTAACTAATGAAATAAATTTATGGAGGAATGAAGGGGATGGGTGACACTTGTATGGGGAGGATTTTTATGGATTAAATTCTTAACCTTTAAATTAAATGGGATTTTGGGAAAGTAAGGGGACTTTGAAACTCTATAAAATGGAGGGAGGAGAAGTATCATGTATATCTTATATTATGTGTAATGTTATGCTGCAGAAATTTATACTTGACTGACTTAGCTTGTGGGAGTTGGAATACCCAGCTCGGTGAGGAGTAGCAGCTCGACCTTGCAAGGTGAGTTGGGAGCTAGCTGATTCTCTGGATAGTGTGCATGGCCCCTTTGTATATCGAGGGGATAAGGGGGGAGAATAGTACCCCTAGCGTTGGTTGGGAGGTACCAGTGAAGTCTCATCAGTCGGAAAGAGAGAGTTGCACAGAGCGTGCAGGAAAACAACTCAGAGCGGGCTACTTGGGATATGGTACACTTCCTTTATTTCTACATGGTAGACTGATAGTATGAATATGATTTTAGTTATGTATGTTTAAATGGGGTAAAGGAAATGATTGTCTTAGCATTCTAGTTGATGATTGAAATTCCCCCATAGCCTTTAGCTCGATGTTGATTTCCCATGGCCCTCGATACCTACATGCCTTGACCACCCTGTGGTTTATTGATTGTGATGATTGTGGTTTATTTTTCCGTCATCCCTAGCTCATCAGTCCATGCCTGAGCATTTAGCCAGGAGTTTGATCTACAGTCATTGCTTCGACATTAATAGACCTATGGATATCAACGCCCTACTTTTCTGTGCGTGGATGATGAGCGAAGGATGTTCTTGTTAGTCGTCTACCTCTGTTGTTTTTCCTTGGATGATTGTTTTCCTTGCACCTTCTAGCAAAAAATACCTCTGCGTATGGATTTCTTTGCGTCCTTGTTGGTTTATCTCTGCGCTTGTTTTTGTTCTCTGCGCCTTAAGGGATTAACCTTGGATTTTCTCTGCGCTTGGGATGATAAAATCTTTGTGATCATTTCAATGAATTTCCCCAATGGATCTTTGCATTTCTCTTACTGTTGTCTTGCGTCTTGATGCCGATAATTGACTTGGCAATTTCTTGTTGATGATGAATTTTATCTTTTCTTGTCTGCGAACGACTTCATACCTGCATTTTAACATTCTAACAACGATTATAAGCTCTGTGTTGGGATAGCAAATTCGTTAATTACTCTACGTTTTCTGGTGTAGTGGTGTAAATTTCCTTAACAGAGTTTTATGGCTATTTTGAGACATTGCTTTTTTTCTTGCGTTTCCAATGATAACAGAATTGTATATCTAAACCCAAACAATGATAGCATTATTATCCCTCCATTGAACGCTTTCTTAACTTCATGAATTCGTTGTTAATAGACAAAATTGATGTTTTGGGGTTAACTGAGCAAATGCCACATCTCTATCTTGATGTCGGGTCAACCCCCTTATCTTTGCGTGTTGGTTAGATAACAATTTCCTTGGCGTTTTACACTTGTGCGTCCCTCACCCAATCCCTCCTCTGCGTGTTTTACGACTCGTGCATCCTTCACTCCCTTCCTTTTTCTGCATGTCCAGATGAGCCTACGGTCAAATTGCCTCAGTCGTTGGGCTTGACCATTGGTTTTTTTTTTTTTTTACCTCTGGAAATTTTATTTTGAGCAAGAGAGACCCCGAATCTGAGGGACGGGATGATACTATATTAATCAATTCCATGTATCCCGGTACATATTTAAGTTTTAGAAATTTTTTATGTGCCATTTGATGCCTGCAGAAAACTTAATGACTACCATGCCCACTGAAAACATAACGACTGCAAATTAAGATTGCAACGTATCCAAGATTTAATGCATTTTTAGCAAATTCAGGCATGCCATTAAATTCTCACCGAAAACCACAACGATAGGGATATCATGGTTGCAGTTGCCCAGTAACCGTAACCATAATGACGCCGATTTATTGATTGATCGGATGTCCAGGGATTGTTAAAATTCAGCGATTTTAATGGTAGCCAGGTAATGATTCTAGAAATTTTATTGAGCGCGAAGTAATGTTTACCCCGTTGAATTTACTGGAGTTGGATTTTAGTGTAAAGAAATAATGTCTATAGAATAGGAGAGATTCGCTGTCATCTTTTTTATTTATATTGACCTGAATGGTATGTGTTTGATAAGTATATTTTTAAATTGTAAATAAATAAAAGGTTATATAGTATCCTTCAACTTTAAATAAATAAAAGGCTCATTGTCTTTTAGAGGGAAAAGATGCATTTTTAATAGATATTAGAATTAACTTTAAAGGTTACTTGACTCCTCAATAATTTATGCATATATGTATATAATTTATTGATTGATGTTTTAAGCAGGATTGAGTTTACATCAAGTTTAATTTACAACAATTTGATTGTCATAAATGTTCAAACCTCAACTCTGCAACATAATTAGGATCCTATTTTAAAATTTTATCTACAATTATATCATTTATTATATTCAATTGATACTTGAGTATAATTGTAAAAGTTGGGGTGACTGAAGAAATTTAAGAAGCCTACTACACCACACCCAACATAAAATCCTATAATAGTTATAGTATGGATTAAGAGCCAGGAAAGGAAATAGGGATAAAAACCCTTTTATTATAAAAGAAACCATTTTTTTTGGAATTTTTTTGGAAGGGAAAGTTTAGTAAGATTTAATGATGTAACGGATTTAATTGATGGTGTAAGGAATTCACCTTAGTTATTTTAAATGAGATATATAATAAGTTTTAAGTATTAACATTTTTGTCACATCAAATGCTTTACTTACTTTAGATTGTTTCAAGTACCTGAAGGTGCCTTGCATAATAATAGTGTAAATTACACCATGTTTGGACCACCATTGATGCAATGATGAAATCGTGTGCCTTAAGGTGGATTGTTTGTTTTTGGGGTGGTTGGTCTTAGTTGTTTTACACTTAAGATGGCTTGTAGGAAACCATAAGTCACTTAGATAGTTGCACAATTTAATTGAAGTTGTCATCTTGCGTCTTGACAATCTGATACTGGGGTGCGTGGGTACAATCTTCTTGTCAACTTTTCGGTCTCCTAGCGCATGGTTTGTCTAGAGTCCTTGGTCCAGATAGGTTGTGTGGTGCCAAGGTTATTGATGTGTCTATCACTTAAGGATGGCATGATTCCTGATGAGGGGATCATGGCGTGCCCTATTGGATAGCGGCGTACAAGAAATTGGCCGGAGTTGGTGCGTTGTGTGTGAGTGTTGTTGTGCGTTGTAAGTTGCTTTTGGCATGTGGGTGGAACGCCTTCATGT
>SNQJ01S0018166.1:72663-88545 GCA_010110895.2 Picea sitchensis | reverse complement strand
GGTGACCTCGGAGGATGCATATGATATGTGCCAATAGTTTCCATTTTTGTTTAATAGATAGACTTATGATACTGTGATACAAATTATTTCGTCACTTATACTGTGAAGCTTTGGGACAAACTTTAGACTAAGAGGGGGTGTATGTAACATCCCGCTCTTGCGCACACTGAGTGAACTTAATCTTTGAGGACACTTGCTCGCAAGTGATCTCGATTATTATACCATTAAACATTTGATTTGGAATATGAGGTGTTATGGGTTGATGACATGTTGTTTTGCTACATTGACATAGACATGTGCTATTGAATCAGTTTTACTGAGTGTGCAGGATTTTGGACCTCCAGGATGCAAAGGCATCGATGGAACCCCTTGGACTTTGGATCGATTCGGGGAGTGAAATATTGGGGTTTGATTGTTTTATATGTGATATTAGTGCATCTGATTAGATGATATGATTATGGATATATTTCTAACATGATTCTTTGATGATGCAGGCTGACGATAGATTTCTAACCAGACTCACATGTGGAGTAGAGGGGTCATGCAGGACTACCAGAGATGTTGAGGGAGAGGTGTGGACAACAACCCTGCCACAACCTACTAGCACTCCCATCGTGGACCGAACTGTAGATTAGCGATTACCTAGTTCTAGAGGACCCATGATGCCATGAGGGAAGACTGCGACTGTCACTCACGATTATTCTAAGGGGTGTGAAATAAGGCATCGACTTTATTCCTTAGAGGCCCTTAGTCTCCCACAATATCACCTCGCGGAGTATTGACTCCAGGGGTTTTTGATGTCTACCAAGTTAGTCAAGAGGTGAGTGGAAACCTTGAAGCACGTGGTGCGTCCTGAAGGGCACGTCGCACAAGAAAAATGGAAAGAGGCAAGTGTCACCCTTGGAGCAGGCAGTGCGTCCTAAAGGGCACGTCGTGCAAGAGAAACAGAAAGAGGTGGGTGGCACCCTTGGAGCACCTAGTGCGTCCTGAAGGGCACGTCGCGTTGTTATTTAATAATTAGATAAAACCTAGATGGATTTAGGATGAATAACGTGTTAAGGAATATTTAAAATTTTTCCCCTAATAAAATGTCGCCCAACCTAGGAAAATAAAGTCTAGGTCTTAATTATACTTGTGATAAAATTTTATCTATTTATAAAAAAATATTTAATATAATTATAATAATGATAATCTTCATTAATCTTGTGACAAGAAGGGGGTAAGCAATTAAATTGATTTATAAAAATCTTTTGGGATAAAATTTAAAAAGGGGAAATAATTGTTTTACTATATAATGCTAATTAAAAATTTATTCCTTAAAAAGAAAAAGGGAAAAGGGGTAAGTTTCTGCACATTCCTTTTTGAGTTTAAATAAAAAGGGGAAAGAGGGGAATATAAAATAATTAGGAAACTAGGAAAAAATGGGAAACATAAAAAGAAAAGGGAAACAAAAGAAAAAAGCAGATAGTCTAACTTAGTAAGGTATCTAGCATTTAAGAACTTTATAATTTAAACTCAACTAGTAAATTAATAAGGGGGAAAGTCATTAAAACTTGTAAGAGGATATGGGGACACCTAGGAGCAATTATAGGAGTGAATTTAGGTGAGTGAGGGAAATAGGGGTAATTAATTAATTAATGAAATTAATTTACGGAGGAATGAAGGGGATGGGTGAAACTTGTACGGGGATGATTTTTATGGATTAAATTTTTAAACTTTAAATTAAATGAGATTTTGGGAAAGTAAGGGACTTCGAAACTATATATAATGGAGGGAGGAGAAGGATGATGGATCAATTTTGTTATGTGTAACGTTATGCTGTACAAATTTATACTTGACTGACTTAGCTTGTGGGAGTTGGGATACCCAACTCGATGAGGAATGGTAGCTCGGCCTTGCGAGGTGAGCTGGGAGCTAGCTGATTCTTTGGATAGTGTGTGTGTCCCCTTTGTGGCTTGGGGGGATAAGGGGGAAGAAGAGTACCCCTAGCATTCCCTAGGAGGTACCGGTGAAGTCTCCTCGGTCGACAAGCGAGAGCTGCACGAAGTGCGTAGGACAAAAGCTCAGAGCGCACTACTTTGGATACGGTACACTTCCTTTATTTCTGCATGGTAGAATGATAGTATGAATATGCTTTTAGTTCTATACATTTAAATGGGATAAAGGAAATGATTATCTTAGCATTCTAGTTGATGATTGAAATTCCCCCATAGCCTTTAGCTTGATGTTGATTTCCCATGGCTCTCAATCCCTACATGTCTTGACCGCCCTGTGGTTTATTGATTGTGATGATTACGGTTTATTTTTCCTTCATCCCTAGCTCATCAGTTCACACATGAGCAGTCGGCCAGGAGCTTGATCTACGGTCTTCACTTCAGCATTAATAGAACTATGGATCTCAACGCCCTACTTTTCTGTGTGTGTATGATGGGCGAAGGATGTTCCTATCAGCCGTCTACCTCTTTTTTTTTTCCCTTGCACCTTATAGCAAAAAGTACCTCTATGTATGGATTTCTTTGCATCCTTTTTGGTTTATCTCTGCGCTTTTTTAGGTTCTCCACACCTTAAGGGATTAACCTTGGATTTTCTCTGCACTTGGGATGATAGAATCTATGTGATCATTTCAATAACTTTTCCCAATGGATCTTTGTGTTTCTCTTACTGTTGTCTTGCGTCTTGATGCCAATAATTGTCTCGACAATTTTTGTTAATGGTGAATTTTATCTTTTCTTGTCTGTGGACGACTTCATACATGATTTTTAACATTGTGACAATGATTCTAAGCTTTGTGTTGGGATAGAAAATTCATTAACTACTTTGCGTTTTCTGGTGTAGTGATGTAAATTTTTTTAACGGAGTTTTATGGCTATTTTGAGACAAAGATTTGTTTCCTGCATTTCCAGTGATAGCAGAATTGTATATCTAAACCCAGACAACAATAACATTATTATCTCTCCCTTGAACACCTTCTTAACTTCACGAATTCGTTGTTAATAGACATAATTGATGTTTTGGGGTTAACTAAGCAAATGCCACATCTCTATCTCGGTGTCGGGTCAACCGCCTTATCTCTGCATGTTGGTTACATAACAGTTGCCTTTGCATTTTACACCTGTGCATCCCTCACCCAATCCCTTCTCTGCGTGTTTGACAACCCATGCGTCCTTCACTCACTTCCTTTTTCTACGTGTCCAGATCAACCTATGGTCGAATTTCCTATGTCGTTGAGGTTGATCATTGGTTTTTTTTTATTTACCTCTGCAAATTTTATTTTGAGAAAGAGCGACCCCGAATCTGAGGGATGGGATGAGGCCGTATTAAACAATGTCGTGTATCTCGGTACAGATTTAATTTTTAGCAAATTTTTATGTGCCATTTAATGCCTGCATAAAAATTAATGACTACCATGCCCATTGAAAACATAACGACTACAAATTAAGATTGCAACGTATCCAAGATTTAATGTGTTTTTAGCAAATTCAAGTGTGCCATTCAATGCTCACTGAAAACACAACGATAGGGATATCAAGGTTGCAGTTGCCTAGTAACCATAATGACAACAATTTATTGATTGATCAGATGTCTAGGTATTGTTAAAATTCAACGATTTTAATGGTAGCCAGGTAATGATTCCATAAATTTTATTGAGCACGAAGTAATGTTTACCCTGTTGAATTTACTGGAGTTGGATTTTAGTGTAAAGAAACAATGTCTATAGAATATGAGAGATTCATTGTCATCTTTTTATTTATATTGACCTGAATGGTATGCGTTTGATTAGTATCTTTTTAAATTGTAAATAAATAAAAGGTCGTATAGTATCCTTCAACTTTAAATAAATAAAAGGCTCATTGTCTTTTAGAGGGAAAAGATGCATTTTTAATTGATATCAGAATTAACTTTAAAGGCTACTTGACTCCTCAATAATTTATGCGTATATATATAATTTATTGATTGATGTTTTAGGAAGGATTGAGTTTACATCAAGTTAAATTTACAACAATTTGATTGTCATAAATGTTCAAACCTCAACTTTGCAACATAATTAGGATCCTATTTTAAAATTTTATCTACAATTTTATCATTTATTATATTCAATTGATACTTGAGTATAATTGTAAAAGATGGGGTGACTGAAGATGATACTGATAATTTAAGAAGCCTACTACACCGCACCCAACATAAAATCCTATAATAGTTATAGTATGGATTAAGAGTCAGGAAAGGAAATAGGGATAAAATCCCTTTTATTATAAAAGAAACCATTTTTTTTGGAAGGGAAAGTTTAGTAAGATGTAATGATGTAACGAATTTAATTGATGGTGTAAGGAATTCACCTTAGTTATTTTAAATGAGATATATAATAAGTTTTAAGTATTAACATTTTTTTCACATCAAATGATTTACTTATTTTAAATTGTTTCAGGTACCTGAAGGTTCCTTGCATAATAATAGTGTAAATTACACCATGTTCGGACCACCGTTGATGCAATGACGAAATCGTGTGCCTTAAGGTGGATTGTTTGTTTTTGGGGTGGTTGGTCTTAGTTGTTTTACACTCAGGACGGTTTGTAGGAGACCAGAAGTCACTCGGATAGTTGCACAATTTAATTGAAGTTGTCGTCTTGCGTCTTGACGATCTGATACTGGGGTGCGTGGGTACAATATTCTTGTCAGATTTTCGGTCTCCTAGCGCTTGGGTTGTCTAGAGTCCTCGTTCTAGATAGGTTGTGTGGTGCCAAGGTTATTGACGCGTCTATCACCTGGGGATGACATGATTCCTGATGAGGGATCATGGCACACCCTATTGGATAATGACGTACAAGAACTTGGCTGGAGTTTGTGCGTTCTGTGTGAGTGTTGTTGTGCGTTGTAAGTTTCTTTTGGCACCTGGGTGGAATGCCTTCATGCGTTTGGTTCATGTGCCTTGAGGTTCTAGTCTTGTTCGTCAAGGCCGTTGTGTCAGGAAGGGGATGTTTTCCCTTAGCTTGTAGGCGTGTCTTGTTTTCATCGGGCGGGTAGTCATTCCTCCTTTTTGTTCTACACATGTTTCGCCCAGTTTCCCTTGTGCCTGTGCGTGGTGTCATAGTTTCCTGTTTCCTGGACTACATGCTTTTGTTCATCGTTAGTGGTGTGGTTAAACTGTTGTCTTCGTCGCCTTCTTGCCAAAAAAACCAGTAATTTTTTTTTCTCTTCTGCTTCGCTTGTAGTCATAACGATGGGGTCGTTACAATAGTATTCATCTCTATGGGGATCCTAAGGAAGGGTCAATAGACCCTTCCTTGAGCATAGTATTATTAATGAGATGGATATTAGGGAAGGATTAGTTTACCTTTTCTCTATATTAGATTTTTTGTCAAGGGGAGATTAGGGAAGGGTTGCTTAATGCTTCCTCCAACTTAGTACTCTCACTAAGGGGGATCCCTATGAAGGGTTGAATGATCCTTCCACTATATTAAATTTTTTCATCAAGGCGAATTTAGTGAAGCATTGACCAACCGTTCCTCCAACATAGTATTCTTGTAGAGAGGAGACCAATGAAGGGCCAATTGACCCTTCATGCGAGAAAAATATTCTCAATAGTGAGGATCCCAAGGAAGGGTCAATAAGACCTTCCTTGAGCATACTATTCACATCAGTAGGGATCCCAGGGAAAGGTTGGATGACCCTTACTTGAGTATATTATTCTTGTTGAGGGGAAACTCAGGAAAGGGTCAACTGACCCTCTGTCTCGATTAGATTTTTTGGTGTTCTTTATTATTAAATTGAGATATGCAAAGAAAAAACAATATATTTTACCCATATTTACTACATAAATTATACATTGTAATCACAATAACCAAATAAAGAACCAGAATACCACAAAATGTTATATACCTTTATTGTTGAAAACAATGCTCACTTTCCTCTTCAAGGGGGAAACCTCCAATTGAGTAGAGCTCTAGTTATAATAAACTTTAGAAGACATGTCATTAAATTGATTTTACTTGTTTCTATAGTACTATCTACTTACTAGGAACATTCTAGTAGGAAGAACCTTCTAGTAAGCCTTCTTATGATTATTTATTTCACAATACTACATGAGCCTTATTTACTAGAGATGACCTCCATACATAGAAACCTATATGTTTACTTAGGGGGTTAAAGTAGGACCCTAGCATGACCTACCCCTTTAAAAAACAACATCATCCTCAAGGATACAGATGAGTGGATTATCGAAGGATGTATACTAGTTCCCATGTGGCATCCTTAGACTATGTATCCTTCCACTATACCAGGACCTCCTCGATAGTGTGTTGGAAGAGACGACACTCATTTTTTTTAGGATGGCCTCTATATCATTTCCTTCTATGCTTCCAATCTCTGACACAAGTAATGGTGTTCACATTACTTCTATGGTCACCTCATTTGCAGTGCTCTACAGTGTTGTTTCCTTAGTACCCTTGTAGATTCTATACATTTTCCAATTTTGGAAAAAAAAATGAAAATTTCATTTTTCCTCCATGGAACAACTGTGATTCCTTGGGTGAAAAAAGATAAGGTAAATTGTTTGTTACTTCCTTATTTTATTTTTCATCGAATTAAAATTTAAAATTGGCCTTAAAGTTGGTATTTTTCATTAAATTATTTTTTGCATGGTGTGCTTCATGAGTTCGGCTCACCCTAAACGATGATGCATCTTATGAATTTATAAGAAGCACCACACACAATGAAAACTATGAATTAACAAGAAGTGATGTTAGTAGTGTGTTTAAAACTACACAATGCATCACTAAACACTAAGCGCTACGCACGAGGATGGTGTTGTTCATTACCAGTGCCTCTATCTTAGAAGTGGCACCATTTTAGCAAAAATCCCACAGGTGTGTTCATACAACTTAAATGCACTGCATATATAACAATTAACATATCGGTGTGTTTACTTATCAATGCAACATCGATGCACCATACAACATGGAGAACTGTGAACATTGCAAACATGGATAATCGAACTTTCTAGTGTACTTTAACAATGCATATTGGTGTGTTTAATGAATAATGTAGCACTGGTGCACCATATAACATAGAAAACTATAAATGATTCTTTATTTATGATAAAGCACACCATCACAATGTGTATTAGTTGTTAAAGACACACCAATTATTTTACCACATTTGTTTTGCAAATAGAAGTTAATTTTAGTTTTTGATAAATGCAAAATAGTTATATATGTGTGTGTTTTATAATTTTAATATATATATATATATATATATAATTGTATGTGAATCAAATATTATTATGACAAGTGAAAGAGTAGGAGCAACAATAACAAACCTCCACAATTAAATTTTGTGGAGGTTTTTCTTTGTGAAGGAAAAAACCGAGGTCACTCTTCAATGCCTCTCATAATTTAGTGCATAGACTCAATCCTCTACCACTCCCTCAATTATATGGCTCACATATCCTTGTCATCCATGTAGCCATAATAAATATCAATTTACAAGTGAATTGATGCTATTTATTATGGCTACAGGGATGACGAGGGTGGTAACTTGGAGAATGTCGAGCAACCCAAGGAGGAGATGCGGGCTAGAGAATTGAAGGAGTGGAAGAGGATCGAGTCTGTCAAGAGGGAGGCTAGGCTTATAGTCAAAAGTGGGGAGGTCTTTGTCGTTAATTCGGTCCTGTTTGAGGAAGAAGGGGATGTGGCGGAAGAAATGGGAGAGTAGGACAAGGGAAACCAACAACAAAGAGAGAAAGAGTTTGTTTCCCATGTACCCCTTCCGAATGAGAAATAGATCAAGTGTATGGTTATGGAGAAGAAGAAAAAATATCTTCTTAGTAAATAGATAAGTGAGGATATTAAGGAGGATCACATTGAGGCCAAGGAAATGCTTAATATTCAACGATAAGGTATGTCAGTGAAGCTTATGAACCATTAGTTTTTTTTTCAAATGTGCTTCTTAATTTATATTAAATATAAAATATGGGCCTTAGGTCATTCTTGATATTAACATAGTATTATAATTAATACATCCACCAGGGTTCCTTTCTTGTTGATCAGGGAAAAGGGGCACTTGGAATCTTAGATCGTAGAGCTTGGCACTCCTAATTATGCCAAATCAGTGGACGTTATGACAAACTTAGAAGGAAACGGAGTTGATGTGCCCAGTGCCACTAGAAAGGGATTCAATTACAGATACTTTGGGGCTGAAAAATTACTCTTTGATGTCAAAGAGCTATTCGATAAGCCCCCTGAGGTGAAGAAGAGGAGGTCTATGTATGAGATTTACAAGTGAATTAAAGCCAATTATTATGGCTACAAGAATGATGAGGATGGTATATTGTAGAAATTCAAGTGGCCCATGGAGGAGTATATGTGAGCCATAGTGTTGAGGGAGTGGAAAAGGATCAAGTTTGGGTGCTAAATTATGAGAGGTACTGAAGAGTGACCTATGTTTTTTCCTTCGAAAAGCAAAACCTCCGCAAAACTTTAAATGCAAAGGTTTTCATTTGTACTTTGTCAATTAAATTGTTTGTGGATGCATTTGTACRTAAACATCATATCGGTGTGATTTTAAACACATCGGCACACTAAAAAATGTATAGAGCACCAATAAAGTAAGTTACAAAAAAAACCAACACGCACATTTATCATCAATGCACCAAAATATACAACAAAAAAAATGAGTGGGAATTTCATTTTTTTTCTAAATGTATGTTTTTATAAATGARAACCCTAATCATTATTTCATTCTTTTGCCAAAATTTAAAGGGGATATTTGTGCAAGAGAGATTCACTAGCAAAGACTTTGGAGTGGCTAGATTTTTTTGAAGTGTCAAATTTGTAAGGGATCACCRTATGTAACATACAAATTTGGAGAGGAGAAATTTCAGGTATGTGATTTCATTCTATTGATCATCTCAATATTTCTCTTATTTGATTCAAAGGATTTTYAGTGCATTCTCAAAAAAATAAAACKGTTTGATAATTACATTTGGTATTGGAAGCCTTAGCTTCCTTGTTGTTTCTCTTGGTTTCCCTCTCTATATTTCACAACTAGATTTTTTAAGAAACACAATTTTACAGTGTTTCTTTATTTGTATATGGGGCATTTGATATCCATTGCAGTGGGACCACTCATTTCATTGGATCCCAAACCCTATCAGTGCCAACTTTATTTTAAAAAATTGTTGTCATGATTAGTGGTGTGCGTTGTACAAGAGTAGTGCACAGGTGCGCATTTACCTATCAATGACACCGCCAAGTTTAAAATGAAAATAAACTTTTCTTTAATATCCAAAGAGTCATGTTTTAAATTTTTTCACGGGTTCAATGGTGCATAATAAACAATAATGAGGAACTGATGCTTCTATTGATATATAGGGCACAACGTGAATGTAACAATTTGTAAAAAAAACATTTTTTATTTTATTTTGTAAGTGCATGGTTATCATATACGGGTGTGTATACATATGGTTAACACATCGATGCATACTATTTTATTATACGCATTGAAATATTATTTTGTAAAAATGTTTTCATAATTTTTATATATGATGATTCCTAGCTTTATTTTGATAGAAGATGGTTGATAGAAGTTGAAGGAAAATAACTTATTGCAATGAGCGTGATGGTATCTCAGCCCAACAAGAGAAGAATGTTCTTCAAGTTTTATTAAAAAATAATATATTTGAATTATCCATAGGTTCAAATTAATTATGTGTGTTGGTTAAGGTGTTTAAACCAAATTTCAAGGGACAAACGAGGGGAAAACCAATACATGTTGATGGGAATGTCCAAAAAATTGTACAAGGATATGGTAAAAGGAATGAATATAATTGCATTGTAGGAGGACACATTCCAACAACAACGTGCATTAGAGGTATGTAATTATTCATTTATTCTTTTATGTACATCGAATTTAATTATTACATGAAATATTATTTTTCAATTATTTTGTGTAGAAAAGAAAAAAAATGGAACCTTTTCATCACATAAGGTAGGACGACGAGGAATAAAAGGGTTGATCGCAAAGTTTGTGAGTACTTACATTTCTAGCCTTACTTAAAATTTCATGTTTGTTGTGATATTCATATTTAAATAATTAATTTACACTCATCCATAGATGTCTTCTAATAGGTGCTAACATACAAAGAAGATCCAAATGAAGAATTGATAGACATTAGGTTAAGTATGGGTTGTGAGTATATGTTGAAGTATCAAGGTTTAATTGAATAATTTATAAGTAGCTATGTTGTTTAATTTTCCTAGTTTCATAATTAATGGAAACAATAAACCTTTGTATTAATTATATCGACTATGTTTTGTCATGGTGTATTAAACATGCAGGAAACAATGGAGTGCATCCAACATAATATATTTTGAGAGACAACATGAAACATGGCTTCGAAAGAATGTGAATTGTTTATGAAACACTTGCTGCTATGGTATAATTTTTTATTTACACAATCATGTATATTCTACTATATATATAAATGTTGATATACTTATTACACTTTATTTCTATGTTTGTAGATGGAACATAAAAAACAAGTCACTCAAGAAATCATTAGGTTAATTAACCAAAGTACAATATTGCCTACAAGTGATGAAGAAATGAGGCATGCATGAAGCTCGAGTGATGACAATAGTTCAAGTGATGAATGCCAATCAATATAATTGAATGTTACTGCAAGTTGTACTTTTTGGAATATTTGTCTGTGAAAATTGAGAATTTTGTTTAATGTACTCGACATATTGTTCCAATTGCATGAAGACAGGTTACCAATAAGTGTAATAACAATAACATATTAGTAGCATTTTGATTATTGTGAACCTTTACGTTGTCCCATTTTGTATGACGATGGGTCACTTATTCATATGTAATAAAATGAGTTTCTTATTTTATTAAATTGTCGAATGTTGTAAAATATTGCGTTGCTAATTAATTAATATATGGATGATTTAAATTGTTACAAATAATAGAGGTGTAGTCCATTGGATAACGCATTAATTCAATCATTATATCAAAACGTAATAAAAAAAATATAAAAATCAATATTATTATAAAAAATATTTTATTTTGAGATGATTAATTGAAAATTTGTAAAAAAACAATTAATTAAAATATATACATATCAGTGCATTGTATTCTTTTGAACTCACTAAATGGTGAGTTTTTGTGAGTTATATGAATCGGTGCCTATTAATTAGAATAAAGTATCAATGCTAAAAATTGTGAAAAAACATTACTGATTTAAATGACACAACATACAGTTATATTTATCGTTTCAAAATATTACGGTCCACATGATTACAATACACACCGATGCTTTACATATAATATATACACGGGTGCTTTACACATAGTATACACATTGGTTCTTAGTAACAAAGAATGGCATCGACATCTCACCTCAAATATTCGAAATTTCACTTCCCTCCCATGCACATGGTAATATAGGAACTAGTGCATATAAATTATATGAGCATCAATGTGCCATAAAACAAAAAGAATGACCTAGTGCGTAGTATTTTTAGGAGCACCAGTGGTTCATGAAAAAACAAATACTAACTGTTGTGTACATAAACCAAAAAACCATCAATGTTGTCATACAATAGAAAGGTGAAACGGGTGCGTAATAATTATAAGAGCACTAGTTTTTTTTTTTTTTATCTTTGTGTATGCATCGGTGTCATTTACTTAAAAATGCACTAGTTCATTTTACCAATACAAGCACTAACAAAAAAAACTTTACCCACCCATTTTTTTTTAGTTATATGGAACATCTGTTAAAACCTTGGCTAAAACCTCTGCTATGAATAACGAAGTTTTATTTTTAAATTTTGCCTGGTCTTGTAGCATTAAAAAAATCCACTACAAGGTGTTTTAGCTGTAGTGTCATGATACTCTAGAAGGTGGAAGGTGCATTTCAAAGGATAAATAGCCTTGAACAAGTCCTCGAACTAACACACAAGAACTTTGTAGGAGGTTTTTGGCTTTCGAGTGGGATATAGGCACCATGACTAGGTTTCATGAACTGGAAATGTGTTTAGAGACATATAAACATGGTCAAGGGGGAAACAATGGCCTTAAACCCCAATTTAAACTTTCAAGCTCAACCACCATGAACAACACCTAGAAACCATGATACAAGCCCTCTCTAGGGAGTCTTTGGCATGCAAGTTGAATATGGGTTCCATTATAAGGTGTTAAGAATCATAGATGGGTGTCAGGTCCTTGACCATAGCTGGAGGAAGGAAACAAGATCCTTTGGCCCTAAAATTTTCTTCTTGGACTCAAGCACCATTGAAGAGTCCTTGAACCATCACATCTAACCTCTATCGGTTATTAATCGCCTCGAAGGATGCTATGAGCACCATGACTAGGTTAGTTGTGAACCAAAAATGGGTCTTAAGGTCTAACTAAGGTCAAGGGAGAACAATAGGGGAATTTCTCCCTAAATGACACTTCTTAGTATTAAGCACCATGACCAACACCTACAACCCACTAAGATTCTTAGGATATAACATTGAAGGTGTCCTCGAGCCACCACATAAGACCCTTGTGGGGTATCTCTGGCCTACCAGAGGTATCTCTAGGGGATATTTGGCATCATAGTTGGATATGGATGACATTAGAAGGTTTTTTTCACTGAGGATGGGTGGTGATGCCTTAACCATGGTCAAGGATGGAAAACACGTGCCTCAATATATTGTTGAATCTTCTTGAGATCAAGAACCTTGAATGAGTTCTTGAACCAAGACTTGAGTCCTTTGTAGGGTTCTTTGCAAGCCCTTGAGTGGGATATAGGTTCCATGAGTAAGTTTTGTGCATTGGAAATGGGTCTTGACGTTTAAACATGGTCAAAGGGGGAAACAAGGGCCTTAATTCCTAATTGAACCTTCTTAATCTCAAGTTAAATGAAAAACACCTAGAAATCATGACACAAATCCTCACTAGGGAATATTTGGCCTAAAAGTTGGATATGGATGTTATTGAGATGTTTGCACACCATGGATGGGTCTTAGGATTGTTAACCTTGTTTTTTGGGATAACTAAGGAGATGATGTCTTGAGGTCCTCAAGTTGCAGATATGGAGTGTCGAGAGACCACATGACTAGCAGTGTCCACTTGCACATATGGAATCCTTCTCTATCACCAAAGTTTGGATCCATCGTCAGCTTATCCACCACACCAACTAGCATATAGAAGGCATAAGGGTCTTGCTCCATGTGGTACAAGTCAGGTATTGTGGCAGGTAATTACCCTAATATTTGAGGCATTTAAGAATGTTGTATTGAAGGTGATTTTGATTATAGAACGCCTACTTGGACATTATGATTTTGACCCTATTTCACCTTGGTGACTGTCATTGGTTTCCTAGTAAGTGGCCGAAATTTGGGGAAGTGGTGCAACTGGGGATCCCTTGAGGGGTCATCGTACCATTCCCAACCATACTTATCACTTTTATCTCATTTCATTCCCATTAAATTTCCCTCTTCTAGGCCCTTTGACTTTAGTGACCCAAGAAGGGCATGCACTTCATTTCATGGGAAGAAGGGGTTGAAGGCCTGGGGGGATGGTGGTTGGAAAAAGATAAAATCCTAAAATATAGCCTTCTAGATTCTCCCCCAGAAAAGTCTTGAGAACGATGAACTGCTTCTCTCAAAATAATTGAAGGCCTGCAAAATATCAAACATATAATAAAGATCTCGCTTGAATGAAAGACTAACACTACTATGTTACTATGCTTTGATGGTTACCCCTATGGAAATTTTTGGACCTATTCTTTCAAGTGACACTATGTTACTATCCCCCAAGATAATATATTCACTATTGGGAGTGCACACATGTTTGGATCACTAATTAATTAATAAATGGAAACAAATGAGCTTGGAAAAAAGTTGCATTGAAGAAGAAGGTGCAACACATCCCCCTACAAAGGCACCCATAGATGAGATAATACGATCGCTTGTATGTCATGAAACTAATTTACCTATGAATTCTAAACCCTTATCCACCTCATCATCCAATACATGACCTTGAAGGGGAATCCTTGGGAGCATCCCCTACTTGAGGGGTTTGGTCTACCCAAAAGGATTTTTATGACACCCCTCCCATACCTAAACTTGGTTAATTGTATAGGGTATTTGAGAACTTGTTTAATTTTATGAGGTATTTTTTATGCACATGTTTAGGTTCCTTGCTTATTGTATGTGGTTTAAACTTTCCATGATATTTTGACTTGATATCCTTGGAGGGAGTACCTATTTGTTTTATAGGACCTTGTTTGGTGGAAACTTTTGGAGGAACAAGCCTAGATTGGACTTTCATGGGGCTTGGATCCCATGGGTTGGATGTCAAGGACCCACATGTTGGATCACAATGAATTTCCTTTCAAGAACTAGAAGACACCTTGGAGGAAATTTCCTAGCCCTCACATGGCAAATGACTTTCCTAGGAGGGGAAAAACGCCACCTTTTGGGGCTTGACGTCACCTAGGGATAGGGTTGGTGGTGACAAAGTTGTTTCTCATTGGCACTTGGCATGATTTGACCGGAGGAGAGATGGATTGACCTTGTCACATGAAGAGGAGGATATAGGAGCCCCAATTATCTCCACCTTCTTCTCCAATGACTTGGAAAGGTGTCAAAACGACTCCCTAAAGGGGTGACATCATCTTGTTTTAGGGTTTCTAATGTACAAAAGTGTAAATTAAATATTATTATTTGTGTAAAGGGTTAAGATAAGGGTTGTTGACCCCTTGTATTATGTTTTACCCTAACTAAGTGGACAAACTATGTTTTAAACTTTTTGTATAAATAGAGATCATGTGAATCTCATTTCATAACATAACTCTCCCATTGTGAGAAGTATTTGGCTGAAATTTGCACCCTCCTTGGGAAACATCTTCTCTCTTGTTCTCTTGTCTTGGTTTCATGTTTCTATTGGTGGAAGTAGTGCGCTACCTCTCTTGGATATTTTATTTATCATTTATGGTGGATTTATCTGGGTAAGATGAGGTTTATCTTGTCATTTCTTGGACTAGGTAAGGATTTATCTTGTTGATGCTTCATTGCTTGGTTACAAGTTTGATTTGGTATATTTCTTGGGGAGTATAAGTATTTACAACCCCACCATTATCTATCATTTTTATCTAGAAGTTATTTGTTGCAAAAGGTTTTACTAGGAGAAGTAAAAGGGTTTACACTCTCCTAGTTGTTGATATTATGGTAGTTGCGGGAGGTATTTACCTCCATGTGTAAACCTGACGAGAATAGAATATTTTGGAAATTAAGAAGAAACCCTAAATAACCCTAGAAGACTATTCGGCTCAAGAGAATGATTTATATTAAGCTATTAGTCTCCAAGAGAAGAAGTCGGCCCAACTAAGTGACTTTTAGGACTATAAATAAAGGGCGCTTGAGCTCATTTGTACACACACCTCACAGATGCAGTGGTGTGCAAGTTTGGAGAAGAACTGCAGTTGCAGTTGCTGCAACTAGCATATTTTGTTTTTTGCTAGGATTCTCTCTTAGTTATGGTTTGGACTTTTTTCTTGGCCTCTTCTGGTTATTTTTTCTTGGTGCGCTATCCATGGAGAGAGGTGCACTATCATGTTTGGCTATTTAGCCTAGGGTTTGCTTCCGGAATGATTCTTTGTCAAGTTTAAGGTGCTCGGGGGTGTCTTCAGCCTGTGGTTGGTTGACAATATTGCTATATTGTGTATGGTTAAACGAGCACATACATTAATTTCTAATAGGTTATGGGCCCACACTATCATCGGACAGTCTAACCATTGGAAGATATATTGGGAGGATTTGCTTAGTTTCATTTGCAGTTGCAACCAGTTTTTGCTACAACAACGAAACACTAACCCTCTCGTTGAGTCAC
>SNQJ01S0018166.1:36709-72653 GCA_010110895.2 Picea sitchensis | reverse complement strand
GCAGAAAAAGGAAGGGAGTGAAGGATGCACGAGTCGTAAAACACGCAGAGGAGGGATTGGGTGAGGGACGCACAAGTGTAAAACGCCAAGGAAATTGTTATCTAACCAACACGCAAAGATAAGGGGGTTGACCCGACATCAAGATAGAGATGTGGCATTTGCTCAGTTAACCCCAAAACATCAA
Organism: Picea sitchensis; assembly: GCA_010110895.2. Taxonomy (NCBI): domain Eukaryota; kingdom Viridiplantae; phylum Streptophyta; class Pinopsida; order Pinales; family Pinaceae; genus Picea; species Picea sitchensis. Next base: position 72,469 of record SNQJ01S0018166.1, on the reverse strand, counting down.
TTTTGTCTATTAACAACGAATTCATGAAGTTAAGAAAGCGTTCAATGGAGGGATAATAATGCTATCATTGTTTGGGTTTAGATATACAATTCTGTTATCATTGGAAACGCAAGAAAAAAAGCAATGTCTCAAAATAGCCATAAAACTCTGTTAAGGAAATTTACACCACTACACCAGAAAACGTAGAGTAATTAACGAATTTGCTATCCCAACACAGAGCTTATAATCGTTGTTAGAATGTTAAAATGCAGGTATGAAGTCGTTCGCAGACAAGAAAAGATAAAATTCATCATCAACAAGAAATTGCCAAGTCAATTATCGGCATCAAGACGCAAGACAACAGTAAGAGAAATGCAAAGATCCATTGGGGAAATTCATTGAAATGATCACAAAGATTTTATCATCCCAAGCGCAGAGAAAATCCAAGGTTAATCCCTTAAGGCGCAGAGAACAAAAACAAGCGCAGAGATAAACCAACAAGGACGCAAAGAAATCCATACGCAGAGGTATTTTTTGCTAGAAGGTGCAAGGAAAACAATCATCCAAGGAAAAACAACAGAGGTAGACGACTAACAAGAACATCCTTCGCTCATCATCCACGCACAGAAAAGTAGGGCGTTGATATCCATAGGTCTATTAATGTCGAAGCAATGACTGTAGATCAAACTCCTGGCTAAATGCTCAGGCATGGACTGATGAGCTAGGGATGACGGAAAAATAAACCACAATCATCACAATCAATAAACCACAGGGTGGTCAAGGCATGTAGGTATCGAGGGCCATGGGAAATCAACATCGAGCTAAAGGCTATGGGGGAATTTCAATCATCAACTAGAATGCTAAGACAATCATTTCCTTTACCCCATTTAAACATACATAACTAAAATCATATTCATACTATCAGTCTACCATGTAGAAATAAAGGAAGTGTACCATATCCCAAGTAGCCCGCTCTGAGTTGTTTTCCTGCACGCTCTGTGCAACTCTCTCTTTCCGACTGATGAGACTTCACTGGTACCTCCCAACCAACGCTAGGGGTACTATTCTCCCCCCTTATCCCCTCGATATACAAAGGGGCCATGCACACTATCCAGAGAATCAGCTAGCTCCCAACTCACCTTGCAAGGTCGAGCTGCTACTCCTCACCGAGCTGGGTATTCCAACTCCCACAAGCTAAGTCAGTCAAGTATAAATTTCTGCAGCATAACATTACACATAATATAAGATATACATGATACTTCTCCTCCCTCCATTTTATAGAGTTTCAAAGTCCCCTTACTTTCCCAAAATCCCATTTAATTTAAAGGTTAAGAATTTAATCCATAAAAATCCTCCCCATACAAGTGTCACCCATCCCCTTCATTCCTCCATAAATTTATTTCATTAGTTAATTAATTACCCCTATTTCCCTCACTCACCTAAATGAACTCCTAGAATCGCTCTTAGGTGTCCCCATATCCCCTTACAAGTTTTAATGACTTTCCCCTTTATTAATTTACTAGTTGAGTTTAAATTAGAAATTTCTTAAATGCTAGATACCTTACTAAGTTAGACTATCTATTTTTTCCTTATGTTTCCCCTTTCTTTTTATGTTTCTTACTTTTTCCTAGTTTCCTAATTATTTTAGATTCCCCTCTTTCCCCTTTTTATTTAAATTCAAAAAGGCATGTGCAGAAACTTACCCCTTTTCCCTTTTTCTTTTTAAGGAATAAATTTTTAATTAGCATTATATAATAAAACAATTATTTCCCTTTTTTAAATTTTATCCCAAAAGATTTTTATAAATCAATTTAATTTCTTACCCCCTTCTTGTCACAACATTAATGAAGATTATATATATATTTTTATAAATAGATAAAAAAATTATCACAAGTATAATTAAGACCTAGGCTTTATTTTCCTAGGTTGGGCAACATTTTATTAGGGAAAAAGTTTTAAATCTTCCTTAACACGTTATTCATCCCAAAGTCATCTAGGTTTATCCAATTATTAAATAACAATGCGACGTGCCGTTTAGGATGCACTAGGTTGTCCAAGGGTGCCACCCGCCTCTTTCTGTTTCTCTTGTGTGGCGTGCCCTTCAGGATGCACTACGTGCTCCAAGGGTGCCACTCGCCTCTTTCCATTTTTCTTGCACGACGTGCCCTTTAGGGCGCACCATGTGCTCCAAGGGTGCCACTCACCTCTTGACTGACTTGGTAGACATCAAAAACCCCTGGAGTCGATACTCTGCCAGGTGATCTTGTGGGAGACTAAGGACCTCTAAGGAATAAGACCCATGCCTTATTGTGTGCCCCTTAGAATCATCGTGAGTGACTGTCGCAGTCTTCCCTCATGGCATTGTGGGTCCTCTCGAACTAGGTAATCGTTAACCTACAGTTCGAGCCACGGCGGGAGTGCTAGTAGGTTGTGAAAGGGTTGTTGTCCACACCTCTCCCTCAACATCTATGGTAGTCATGCATGACCCCTCTAATCCGCATGTGAGTCTGGTCAGCTAGCTATCGTCGGCCTGCATCATCAAAGAATCATGTTAGAAATATATCCACAATCATATCATCTAATCAGATGCACTAATATCACATATAAAACAATCAAACCCCAATAGTTCACTCCTCGACTCGATCCAGAGTCTAATGGGTTCCATCGATGCCTCTTCATCCTCAAGGTCCAAATCCTGCACACTCAGTAAAACCAAGTCAATAGCACCTGTCTATGTCAATGCAGCAAAACAACATGTCATCAACCCATAACTCATAATTCAAATCAAATGTTTAATGGTATAATAATCCGGATCACTTGCGAGCAAGTGTCCTCAAATAATAAGTTCACTCAGTGTGCACAAGAGCGGGATGTTGCAACTATGCTAAAAGAAAAGGTCGGTTGACCCTTCCCTCGGCTCCCCTCAATGGGAAAGATAATCTTGAGGAATGTTTGATCAACCCTTCCTTGGGATCCCCTCGATGCGAAAACTAATTTAGAGGAAGTGTCAACTAACCCTTCCTTGGTATCCCCCTCGACAATAATAATATACTCGAGGAATGGTTGGATGACCCTTTGCTAGGATCCATATTAACATGAATACTATTCTCAAATAAGGCTCATCCAACCCTTCCCTAGGCTCCCCTCGATGGAAAATATAATATAGAGGAAGGGTTAGTTGACCCTTCCCTTGGCTCCTCTTGATAGAAAAAATGATATAATGGAAGGATATGTTGGGCCTTCCCTAAATTCCCCCTTGACAATAATATTATTCTCGAGGAAGGGTAGACCAACCCTTCCCTAGGATCCCCATATACGTGGATATTATGATTAAGTAAGGTTTGATCAACCCTTATCCAAGATCCTCATTGACAAGAATACTATGTTGGAGGAAGGGTCAACTAACCCTTCCCCAAGTTCCCCCTTAATATTCTCAAGGAAGGATTGATCAACCCTTCCTTGGGATCCTTGTCGATGTAAATAATATGCTTGAATAAGGTTTGTTTGACCCTTCATTGGGCTCCCCTTGATGGTAAAAATAATTGAGAGGAAGGATTGGCCAACCCTTCCTTAGCCTCCCCTCAACAAGAAAAATGATATAAAGGCCTGGGTCAACTAGGCCTTCCTTGTGCACCTCCTTGGTGGAAATACAATGTTGGAGGAAGGGTCAAACAATCCTTCTCTAGGTTCTCATAAATGAGATAGCTATGCTTGAGGAAGTGTTAGATGACCCTTCCTTGTGATCCCCCTCTATGTGAAAAATGTGCTCAAGGGAGTGTTGGCCAAAACTTCCACTATATACCCCATGTTGAAACAAAGTTTATTTTCCTTCTTATAACCTAAAACTCAGTTTTCTATGGTTATGGAGTTGCCCTTAGTTCTAAAAAGGAGTCAAAGTTTTTCAAGAGTTTCAAGTTTCAGGGTTCTTCTATTCACGAAGTATGATTTTTTAATAACAACTCCAAAGTCCCAATACCAAAGTCCTGAAAGTATTGTTTAAAAGAAATTAAACTGAATTAAAAGGAATAATTAAAAAAATTTAATAATTTTCTAAACCTTTAGTATTTTCTTTTTTGGCTATCTCAACTTAAACAGTAGTTCAAAGTCCTGATGCACTTTTTACGAAATATATTTTTAATCATGATTAACTAAATCTTAAACATACTTAACAAATCATTAATCAGTTGCATTTCAGAAAATCAAAGAGTTATCACTCTTTTGCACTCAAAAAACCCTGAAGCCCGAAATCTCGAAAGTATTAAACGATTAAGCATAATTAACTTAACTTTAAAACAGGATTAATGATATTAAGTGACTTTTTGCGTTTCGCTATTCGAGAGTTTTCAAAGACATTCCTTTTGAAATCCCATTTTTAAATCGTCGATATGTGGTAGTATTCATAACAGATTAATAGAGATATTTTTAGCGTAAAGTGTGTATCTGCAAGCGTACTATCCCCATTAAATCATTTAATTTTTATCGCCTGTATTGGTACGCTCAATTTAAGGCAAGTTATGGGTCAATAAAGGTTTTTTATTTCGAATTTCATTTTTACATTCATACAAGAAGCGAGTTACATTCAAAAGAGCTCACACATTTCTTCTCTATAACAGGTTTTCATTTTTAGCACAAACATCATGGCACCCAGAAAAGCGCCTAAGAAGAGTGAAGAGGCCGATGAGAGCTCAAATCTAGATGGAGATGTTATATTCGATACTACACCACATGTTGTGGATTCAATCAAGTCCTCGAGATAGATTTTTGATATCTTGGAGTATGAGTTGAGGAATTGCCCCTACGATTTTGAAAACGAAAAGACTGAAAATAAGCTCAGGGATATAGCAGAATCTGAGCTCCATAAGATAGCCACACGGTTGAGACTCATGCCATACAATGATATGATAAGCTAGGATTTAGAAAAAACCGACATTCAGACTAGGATCATTTTAAATCACCAAAAGGTCGTCGTCAACTCATTCAGACTAGAGCACATCCAAGTAATGTATAAATTGTCCCTTGTCTCTAAATACATTTTTAATGTCGAATTCGTAGAAGAATTTCAAATAAAGGAGTGTACAGAATTGGATCAAACATATCCAGGTATAATCAAAGATTGGTGGGGAATTCCAACAAAATTTAGAGTTGATACCCATGGAATTTATGCCACAGCACCGTTAAACGAATACATGGTTTATATAGCAATGATGTTGTGTAGACTATTTGGGAGGAAAAGTCCTACCCATTTCCTGGCGGAATGGGTGCCAATTATACACGAGGTAACAGAGGGTTTCACCTTCAACTGGGCCAAAATCTTGTCAAATAACCTAGCTAAAGAGATTAAGGATTACCAGATGGAAAAATCAAAAGGTCGACCTATATCTTTTTACATGTCTGCATATATTATGGATGTTATCTGTCACATGACTCCATTTCCCTTGATGAATTGGAGTTGGAACCTAGCATGTGTTGAACCCATTCATGTTTATCACTCTAAACTATGGGAGGAGAATGTTAAAGATTTATTTTACAAAATCTGTCACTACGTAGTGATACCTGTGCACCAAATTTTGTATGGTTATGCACCCCGTCGGATTTCAGAGCAAATTGTGGGAAAACTTAAGGAAGTTGCAGATTGGTTCATCGAAGAGAATTTTTCTTATGTCAGAGTCTTCAGATGTTCAATCCCCCCTCATGCTCTCCCTAAATTTCTCACTGACAGATTGGTGTGTAGAGAAGTGGCATACCAGATAATAACAGGAGGCATTGGTACAGAGTTAAAAGAAACCCAGAAAAAATTATGGCCAATCTTTCCCTTACAGGTTGGCAAGTTTTCGTTGCTAAACTTTGGTCATTCCAAAGTAGAAGTTGCAGCATTGGATGAATTTAAACTGGTGGATGTCGAGTTCAGAAGACATGATCCTTATCAAATTGTGGGAAATCATCTTGCTCATTGCAATATGAAAACATATGAGCATGAATATTCCCCCTGTGACGACATATTCAAAGGAGATAAAACCTATGAGGAGATATTAGACAGAGTCTGGGCATTACCACCTGACCTACAGACCAGCTTTATGACTTTCCATAAGCATAGACAAAGTGGTTTTCCAAAGATACTACAGGGAGAAATGGTAACCTCTCCTCCAGAATAGGAAAGCATACCCCCAGATTTTGACTCAAAGCCTTCTGACGAGAAGACTGCAGAAGAAAATCCAAAGAAGACTAAAGCATCTTCACAAAAAGCAGAATCTTCACAAATAGAGCACCCAAGGTCAGGAACATAGTTTGAGCTCGAGACACCTCCAAAGTCGAGTCAAACGATTCCACCTTCAACATCAACTATTCCTGCTAATATTCCCAAAACACCAGGACAAACCCAATCTACAGAGTTGGGCATCCTTTTTACATCATTGACTCATTTACAGTAAACATTTGGGACTCCTCATCTAGAATTCATATATGTAAGTGACCTCACTCCAATCTCTAGAGAAGAGATACCTTCCTCTAATTATTTTTTCAATAAGAAGAGGAAAGCAGTAGTGAAATAGGAAATTCATTTGAGAGAAAGCACAATGGTGAAGAAACACAAAGTGCTCATAGATGGACAAAACCTAGAAGAGGAAGATTTTTCCACTGAGGTAGAAGGCTCTATGGGAGCTTTGGAAAAAACTAACTTATTTTCAGTTGACAATATAAAAACAAGGTTGAAGAAGAAGAATAAAATGATAGCCCAACTGCAAGGCCAAATAAAGAACTCAGAAAGTAGTATTAGAGAGGAAATAAATAAAGGGCTGGAAAAAGCTAGAGTTGTTGACAAACAGGATATTAAACTGCTCAAATCTAGCTTGGATGAGATGTATAAGAATATGCAATCCAGTCAGGGACAGGTCATCCAACAGGAATAATTAGCGAGACAGTTGCAGGATAGGTTGAATTCTATTCAAAATCAGGTGATATATTTAAAATCTTTTCAAGCCCAGGCACTGGAAGTGCATATGAAGATAGAAGAAGAGCAACAAAGATTGATTTCTAAAGTAGAGGTTATTCATAACTATTTCTGAGAGGTAAGTCAATGTTTCGGTAACATTGTTTTCAAGGAAAAAGAGGCTAAAGAAGCCCGAGCTACTTTTCAAAAGGAAGTTGTACTTTCAGAAAAAGAAGAGGTATCAAAAACTCCAAGGTTGTTAGTTGCAAAGTAGATCAGGGGTGATATCATGCTTAAAGTATGGGAGGCCAGCATAGATGAAAGAAAGAAAATGGCCAAGGAAGTCAAAGATGATTGCGAAGAGACCTTCAATTCGCTAAACAAAGGATCGTTAGGCATTGGAAGAGACGATTGTCCTGGGCTACTAGGCTAGATCAATATTGTAAGACATCAACTGAAACTCAAAGAGAATCTCAATGAAATTCAAATAGAAATTTCGCAATTAAAAGAGGTTGATGTTACCCAAATAGACAGGTGGTTGGTGAAGCCAAATTAAAATTGAAATCAGTTAAGTTTGTTGACAAAGGGGTTGATGACCGATTTCTGAAAATTCAGAGGAAGCTTTATCTATTCGAGGCAAAGGATATACCAGAGCCTCCTATATTTTTTGTGCATTTCCTATAAAAATGTATTGAATGTCTCAAACCAAAAGAAGGAGATACTTCAAAGAAGCAATGAAGTATCATATTGTAGGCTCATACTATCAAGATGATAGAGAGATGAAAGATAGCCATGAAAATGGTTCAAGTTTTCATTTTTGTAACTGATAGTCCCTAGGAGTTAGGAAATCACCAACCATCAATTATTGGTGACTTTGTATAAATATAATTTCATAAGACTGAGAAAAGGCTTTTTTTGCAGTCGATTGTACTAGAGAAGTTTTCTTCATTTACAGTGATTAATGAGAATACAAAATAGAGATTTCAGATTCTGTCAACCCTGAGTTATGTGTTCCTCTTTACTTTCATTTTCATCATCTTTCCCTTATATGTCTCTGATGAATGTTTAACTACAATTTACTACAACATCTATTGTGGTTAAGAGTTATTTGGTTATCTAATTGTTTACGGTCTTTCCTCTGTGCTTTCTATTAGCAGGCTCAAGACCTGTAGATTATTCAGATTACTGTATTTTTATGCTTCATTATAGATCTCTCATCTTTCTTCTTCCCCTATTGCAAAGTGAGATTCCTCCATGATTGATGCCTCACCTTGTTTAAACATCTTTATGTTCTTCCCCCATCACTTTCATGATTTTTTGAATTTGACTCAGGAACGGGAAACGACCTCTGAAACTGTTATATTATTAATTTAAGTTTGGGAACTTTTCTCTTATAATTCGAAACAGAAATAGCAAACCTTGAAAACAAAGTAATAGATTTTTTAACCTTTATCCTTCATTACTGCACCGGTTACGAGACAACCCAATATAGAACTCAGCCTTTCAGATCATACTAGCATTTCTTTAAACTTATTTAACACTATCTTACAGATATCAAACACTTGGGTTGAATTAGAATGTCCATGGGCAACAATTGAATGGGATATAAGCATCCAAGAACAATTGGAAGCTAGATAGAGACAATTAAGAAATCAGCCATAGCTTTTCCCTTAATAACCGACAATTTTTATACTTTAACTCTCTCTACCTTTTTCGGATGCCTAGGCTTTATACTTTAAAGACTTAAGTATAAACTCTGGAACAACATCTTTCTGGCACCATTGTTGGGGAACGAAGAAACGAAACTATTTTCCCTGGGAGGAACGACATTTATAATTTCTTTCTTTGGTAGTGAACAAAGATTGAAAACTCTATAAGGCTACTTTCATATTTCACTTGGCAACTCCACGATTAATAAGATGGATTTTAACCGAAAGAATACCAGGAAGAATCCATATGATAAACAAACTTAGCTTGTATCCGACCCAGAAAAAAAATTGAAATCAAGAAGATACCTTAAACAGACTGCTTCATCAACAAATAAGACTTATCAACCTAAATTCACACAGTCGAACACTAAGGATCTACCTGAAAAGTCGAATACTCCACTCCTTTGTGGAGAACTATCCACCAATCGAATTGAAACCCTAGAGCCTGGATTGGTCTTACCCGAATTTAAAATTGAGACTTTCTCAGTTGTTCCTTTCACCTATAGAAGTAAAATATCTATCTCACTCCCCACTTCGATTGGCATTTCTTCACTTCCCGAATTTCATTTTCCCATCTATCAAAACTCAGACGAATATATTGTATACCTTGACTCGACTCCTGTTGATTCTCCTATATATTCACCCTGTGAGTCTGAAGAAACCAATCCACGATTTCCAAGTCCTTCTTTTTCAATTTTCCTATCCCTTGATGACCAGTTTCCTAAAATCATCTTGCCATGTTCAACCCCAACCAAAGGGTTACCACACCCCTTTAAAACTCTTCCTTATAATCTCCAAGCTTCACCCTCTAAATTATTAATGGTTGCGGCCGGAGGAGGTGGGGCTGGGGGTGGAGCCATAGGTGGTGTTGGGGGAGGAGGAGCAGGCGGTCAAGTACCACTCCCTTGAATCTTTGCCAAAGTGGCTGCTAGGTATGCTCCTTTGGTCCTCCCAGTTCCTCTCCACAATCGACCCGAGAATTACATGAAAAATTTGTCGAAATTCATGGGAGAAGGTGATTTAACCGCAACTGAACACATCAACTTATTTGATCAATTTGCGGACGTCCTTGGTATTGAACATGAGGATGTTTATTGGAGACTCCTGGTTCAGACCTTTGAAGGACAGGTGATAACCTGGTTCTGAGGTCTAGCAACAGGATCAATACGGTCATACAATGAACTGGAAAATTCTTTTATCAGACAATGGGGAGAAAGGAATACCATCTCTACTATCTAACTGAATTTGGGGCTCTGAGAAAGAAAAACTCTGAATCAATTCTCGAGTTTACCCAAAGTTTTAAGAAATTGTATAATAAAATCCCAACCCACAACGAAAGTAACTTTCACAGGGGCTTTTGATCCTGATTTTGCCCTGTTGTTGAGAGAGAGAAGATCACTAGACCTCACTAAAATGCAAGATGATTCCTTAGAAATTGGATCAAATATTATGGCATCAGGTAATCTAAAAGAAAAGTTTGAAACAAGAAATAAGGAAACTAGATGATACAGAGACCAAGCAGGACCCTCTAGATCAGGAAGGTCTTCTGAAGACAATATGGATGACATGGCGAGGATAATTAAAGAATTGTCGAATAAGATCTCAAGACTGGAATTAGACCAATCAAATAACGAACATTTCCGTAGAAAGGATTTCAGAAGGAATCCCAACCCTCAAACTCAACAAAGACAGATTAAGAATGAGGATCAAAAAATCCAAGCCCCCTTTAAAAGTGAAAATTTTATAGGAGGAGAAGACATGCAAGAGTTTGAGGATTTATAAGAAGACATAAATAATCTTGGTGATGACTGTCAACAACCTTATTTAACAAGAAAAGATTATGAAAAATCCTTAAAAACAGAGTACAGATCTGAAAATAACAAGAATAATGAGATTACAGAAGATTCAACCTATCAAGGAATCATTGATGACATAATGGTCGAACTCCACCAGAAGTACAATCTAAGGCCTAGAGACAGGAACGTCACAACCACCCCAGCAAAAAAAAACTTTCCAAGGGGAGAAACAGATGAGGCAGTTCCAAAAGCTGTTGAAATGAAGACTATTAAAGCCAAAGCTGTCAACACACAGCCTACTAAGGCAAAGCCAACAGAAACATCAGTCATCAACACAAGGCAAACAGAGGATCCTGTGGCTGAAACAAAAACCTCACAAAAAAAAAAACTAAAAAGAAATGGATAGAAGCACAAACCACAGAATTTGATAGGCCAACAGGAAATTTTAATCTGGAAAATGAAATCAATAAAATCAAAATTCATATACCTCTTGTCGAACTGGAAAAAAACCCAATATACAGAAAACAAATTGCTAAAATATTAATTTTTTCAGATACTAAAAATCAGACTGACGTGATAAAACTAGAAGATGACAAGCCTAATATAATTTTTGGTCCACATTTTGAAGGTGCTAGAGATATTGTTGCCCCTTTCTATATCACACTAACTGTGCATGATCACATGCTCCATAATTGCATGCTAGATTATGGAGCCTCTCACAATGTAATGCCTAAAGCCATTATGGATAGACTTGGTCTCAAAATCACTCGACCTTATGGAGATCTGTATTCGTTTGATTCGAGAAAATTCAAATGTATAGGTATGATAAAAGATTTAGTGGTTAATCTTGCACAGATACCTGTGAAGAGTGTTCTAATGGATGTGGTTGTCGTTGACATACCCCCGAAGTATGGCATGTTGTTATCCAGGTCTTGGGGTGCCAAACTTGGAGGATCTCTCCAAATCGATATGACGTACACCACGATCCTGATTTTTGGAGCACATTTCACCCACTTGTACAGAGAAACCAGGTTGGTGTTTACGATAAGTAACCCACTTAACCAAAATAAATACCCTGTTTATATTGCTGATCAAGATTTAAGGAATTGTATTCTATCTATTGATGATGATATTGATGTATGTATAGAAGAAAGTTGTACAGAAAAGAAAAAAGAAGAAGAAATAAATAAATATGTATATAGTTCAGGAGTTTGGAAAATGTTTTTTGACAGTGCTTCATCTTGTGAAGGAGCAGGAGCTGGAGTGTTATTCGTGGCACCCGATGACGAGTTCATCATACCTTTTTCTTATAGACTACAATGGGACATTGATTATACTAACAATGTTTGTGAATATGAGGCTCTAGTCCTAGGATTAGAAGCTGCCAAAAAATTAAAGATCAAAAACTTAGAAGTCTACGGTGATGTTGAACTGATCATAAAACAAATCAATCATCAATACTAGGCTAAGCACCCGAGGTTGAGCGATTACATGAACTGAGCATGGGATCTTATTGAGAACTTGTTTTCATCAGTTAAAGTTCATTACATCTCTAGGGCTGAAAATCAACGAGTTGATTCGCTAGCTAAAGCAGCCTCGACCTTCACACCTCCAATGGTTTTCAAACTTAAATACCATATAGAGATGAGACATAGGCCCTCGATACCGAATAACATAAAACATTGGCAAGTTTTTGAGGATGATGAACAACTCATAATTTTTTTAGAAACGGTAGATGAGTTTGTCGAAACACATGTCGACCAGGAAAATCAGAATGATCTCGCTTGGATCATGCAGGAAGGGGAAGATCCCCAAGAGTTTCAAGACAAAATTGCAAAGCATCGCATGCTTGTATTGAAAAATAATCAGATCCTTAAAGGCTTGATCCCCTTAGAAAGTTTATTTAATCACGATGACATCCCTGTGAAATCCACTTTACAGCCTCATCCAGAAGAGGTTGAAGATTGCGATATAGGTACTGACGAATATCCTAGATTGGTAAAATTATCTAAGTATCTCCTGAAATTAAAATTGAGTATGTCGAGTTGCTTAAATAGTATAAAGATGTTTTTTCTTGGTCCTACGATGAATTGAGAACCTATGACACTACTATAATGGAACATAAAATCCCTTTGAAACAATATGTCAAACCTTTTAGGCAGAAGCTCAGGCAGATAAACCCCATGTTGCTGCCAGTAATAAAGAAAGAAGTGAAGAAACTCTTGGACGCCAAGATCATCGTCCCACTGAGATACTTTGAGTGGGTAGAAAATTTAGTCCCAGTAAGAAAGAAAAACGATGAAATCAAACTGTGTGTACATTTCAAAAATCTGAACCGATCATCACTTAGGGACAATTATCTATTGCCTACGATGGATCACGTTTTAGAGAAAGTAGTCAAAGCTAACATAATGTCTATGATTGATGGCTTTTCAGGCTACAATCAAATTGCAGTGCATCAAGATGACAAAGAAAAAATTGTGTTCACTACCCCTTGGGGTACCTTTATGTATGAAAAAATTCCTTTCGGTTTAATGAATGCAAGAGAAACCTTCCAACGAGCTATGGATATCACCTTTGTTGGAGAAACAGATAAGTTTGTTGTTATTTACCTTGATGATCTAACTATTTTTTCTAAATCTGACGCAGAACATTTAGTACACCTCAAGCAAACTTTCGAGAAATGTCGCAAATTTGGTTTGTCACTAAATCCCAAGAAATTTGATTTCGCAATGCAAGAAGGAAAACTCTTAGGTCATATAGTGTCTAGGGATGGAATCATAATCGACCCGAAAAGGATCAAGGCAATAGATACTATAAATATTCCTAGAAATGTAAAATAAATTTAGTCTTTTTTAGGAAAAATAAATTTCTTGAGAAGATTCATCCCTAACTTTGTTGAAATCGTAAAACTAATTATAGATATGCTTAAGAAAGACAACGAGGTGAAGTGTACAACTTAAAACAAAGCGTCATTTCAATGTATCAAGAGAGTGATAAGTGAAGCACTAGTTCTGGTGAGCCCAGATTATACAAAGAAGTTTCTGATTTTTTCTTTTGCCTCTGAACACACTATCGCAGTTGTATTGTTACAGAAAAATGATGAGGATTTTGAGCAGCCTATTGCAGTTTTTAGTAAAAGTCTCAGAGATGCTAAGTTGAAATATGACATATTGGAAAAACAAGCTTATGCAATGGTGAAATCTCTCAAGGCCTTCAGAACTTACGTACTGCACTCAAAGATCATTGCTTATGTGCCTACAAGTTTTGTTAAGGATATATTGGTTCAGCCTAATAGTGACAGAAGGAGAGGCATATGGTTAGCAAAAATCCAGGAATTTGACCTAGAAGTTAAACCAACTAAGCTTATTAAAGTTCGGGGTTTGGCTAAATTGATGGCTGAATCAAATTTGAAAGCACTCAGGATAAACCATCTGCAAGAAAACGAAGGAATTTTTGAGATAGATGAACTCAATGTTGTTGCGTCCACAACCGAAATTCTACCCAAATTCTCTTCTTCAGTGTGGTACCACGATATTGTCTCTTATTTACTAACCCTTCAGTTCCCTAGYGAATTAACCCCATATAAGGCTAGGACATTGAAATTGCATGTTGTAAAATATTGTATTATAGATGGTAAGTTATATTGGAAGGACCCCCTTGGTTTCCTACTGAGATGCTTAGTAGAAACTGAAACAGAAAAGGTTATAGATGAATTCCACGAGGGAGTGTGCGGAGGACACCATGCTTGGCGAGAAACAGATTATAAAATCCTAAGAGCCAGGTATTACTGGCCCAAATTATTCACGAATGTGAACACTAAAGTCCGAACTTGTAATCCTTGTCAGTTGTTTACAGGCAAGAAGAAAATCCCAGCTTTACCTTTAGTTCCAGTTAAAACTGAAGCTCCATTTCAGCAATGGGGTCTTGATTTTATTGGAGAAATTCATCCACACTCGAGCGCTCAACACAAATGGATTCTAACTGCTGCATATTATTTCACCAAATTGGTGGAAGCTATTCCTACAAGAAATGCAACTGACTCGGTAGTGATCAGTTTTTTGGAGGAAAATATTCTATCCAGATTTGGCTGTCCTCGAAAAATAGTGACTGATAATGCTCAGGCCTTCAAGTCCATGGCCATGATAAGATTTTTCCAAAAACATAATATTGTGCTAGGACACTCCACGACTTACTATCCACAGGGTAACGGTCTAGCTGAGTCATCTAACAAAAGTTTGATTACTATAATTAAGAAGGTTTTGACTGAAAATACGAAAGCATGGCATGTGCATTTAAAATATTCCTTATGGGATAACATGATAGGTACCAAAAGGTCAATCGGGATATCTCCATTTCAGAGGATATATGGTACTGACGTCATTTTACCAATAAATCTAGCACTACCAATAATGAAACTATGGCAAGACTCAAATGAAGAACCAAATGACATTACCAGGAGGATAAACCAGCTGATTGAAGTTCAGCAAAATAGGGTCAAAGTAGATGAAAAATTACAAATATATCAAGATAATATGAAAGATTTATTTGACCAAAAAGCTAAAAACAGAGAATTCCTCCCTGGTGATTTGGTCCTGAAATGGGAAACTAGGAAAGAATATGTTGGTAAACACAACAAGTTTGATCAAATCTGGTGCGGCCCGTACAAGATTTCATCCTCTGAGGGAAAAACGTTTTTTTATTAGAAAATCTCGATGGAAAGATTCTTAACGCTCCTATCAATGGGCGGTACCTTAAGCACTTCATGCAGTAATATTTTTCTAAACTCTCATTGTACACACCGGTTTTCTTTTGCGTCTTGTTTGTTTTTATATTTCATTAGGTAAGTTTTATTTTATTTTTATTTTTATTTTTTTGAAAATACAAAGAGCCATTTTTTGAAACAAAAATATAAAAAATATATATACAAAATAGGTCAAATTTGCAATAATAAACTTTTTGATTTACTAGAATTCCTGACAGTTATCATGTTTATCTTATTTGCAAGAGAGTTGTTGATAAGCCAAGAGACTACAAATATCGAAAGGTGACATACATGGATATTCATGTTAAATGTCTCCCAAAAAATGATTAGGATAGACTAACAGTCTGTTTGGATGAAAATACAAAGAACTACCAAGGTATGAATTTTTTTCTCGAAGACTCAATTTAAAAGGTCCCAAAAAATGTAAATGCATAAGACAATAATTTTTTGATTTACTAATATTCACCTTTCAAAAAAAAATAATAGTATATATATGAAAAATAAGCAATAAAATATTTTAGGAAAAAGTTTCAAAAGTTGAATATCTTGTTAAGAGAAGTTGTGTCTTCAACAGAATATCTAAAGCCCCAAACTTTTCCCTTGTCCATGGTCAAGTCACCTCTTCATTTTTTTCTTTGACGATCTTCCCATAAGCTTCTTAAAAGAAGAAAAGATCTCACCTTAATTTTGGAAACTCATAAACTAACCTTCAAAATGAGAATAGGTAAAAGTTTATAGTTCCTCTAACTTTAGCTGGACCGGAAGTATGTTTGGGTTAATCCTAACTTCCTTAGTCATTCTAACAGGAATAAACTGATTGGTTTCGCTCAAGGAAAATCCCTGAAAAATATCAACAAGAATTTCCCTGAAGCCAAAGATGGTCGAAGGCCGGAAGAGGATTAGTCCAAAACAATTAAAGTGAGTTGACAGGCCTCTATTGTTAAATTTTAAGCAGATATTTTCCTAAGTATATTACATACTCATTGATTGCCCCCACTTCATATTTTAAAAATAAATATAGAAAGATGGTGAAAGGAAATTCATCTAAATGATTGACCCCATCTAGTCCAAAGAGATGAAGAAAGGAAATTCATAATATGATTTCCCTCATCTCAGCATTTAAATGCTAGAAAACAACGGAAGTGGTGAAAGGAAATTCAATGTGGGAAATCTGATAACTTCATCGGGGTATTGAACAGGGTCACTGGCAATGAAGCAATATCTATATATCTGATAGGATGTTATACATGAATTACAATATGCTCTGGTAACTATTCCTCTTTCGGTTGGATCTACATTATAAGATTATGGGATCCCCTAATTTGAAACATTGAAATTACTTTACCTTGATGCAAACAAAATCAGATAAAACCTAGTAGAATGATTAATTTTGTTTCAATTATCTTACACAAATCTGAGGTCAGCTTTAGAGAAGGAAATCTATTGTGAGCCTAACTCAAGATTACAGGATGTTTTAGTTTTGAAGAGTTTTCAAAGTTAAGGTTGAAGTCTTAAAGTCTTGTTTTGAGTTTTCTCCAAAATGTGTTTCACAAAGATGCATTAATGACTCCATTTACCCAACGAAGGCACTTGGTCTACATGTTATTCTCATCCCACAAGGAGATGAGATCCCTAGATGGAGCCTATGTTGAAACAAAGTTTATTTTCCTTCTTATAACCTAAAACTCAGTTTTCTTTGGTTATGGAGTCGCCCTTAGTTCTAAAAATGAGTAAAAGTTTTTCAAGAGTTTTGGGTTTCGGGGTTCGTCTATTCACGAAGTATGATTTTTTAATAACAACTCCAAAGTCCTGATACCGAAGTCCCAAATGTATTGTTTAAAAGAAATTAAACTGAATTAAAAGGAATAATTAAAAACGTTTGACGGTTTTCTAAACCTTTCGTATTTTCTTTTTCGACTATCTCAACTTAAACAGTAGTTCAAAGTCTTGATGCGCTTTTTACGAAATCTCTTTTTAATCGTGATTAACTAAATCTTAAACATACTTAACAAATTGTTAAACAGTCACATTTCGGAAAATCAAAGAGTTATCACTCTTTCGCAGTCAAAAAACCAGGAAGCCCGAAATGCCGAAAGTATTAAGCGATTAAGTGTAATTAACTTAACTTTAAAATAGGATTAATGATATTAAGTGAATTTTCGTGTTTCTCTATTCGGGAGTTTTCGAAGACATTCCTTTTGAAATCCCAGTTTTAAATCGCCGATACGTGGTAGTATTCATAACGGATTAATAGAGATATTTTTAGCGTAAAGTGTGTATCTGTAGGCGTACCATCCCCATTAAAGAATTTATTTTTATCGCTTGTATTGGTACGCTCAATTTAAGGCAAGTTATGGGTCAATAAAGGTTTGTTATTTTAAATTTCATTTTTACTTTCAGACAAGAAGCAAGTTACATTCAAAAGAGCTCACACATTTCTTCTCTGTAACAGGTTTTCATTTTTAGCACAAAGATCATGGCACCCAAAAAAGTGCCTAAGAAGAGTGAAGAGGTGGGTGAGATCTCAAATCTAGATGGAGATGTTATATCTGATACTACACCACATATTGTGGATTCAATCAATTCTTGGAGACAAATTTTTTATATATTGGAGTATGAGCTGAGGAATTGCCCCGATGATTTCGGAAACTAAAAGACTGAAAATAAGCTCAGGGATATAGCAGAATATGAGATCCATAAGATAGCCACACGGTCAAGACTCATGCCATACAATGATATGATAAGCTGGGCTTTAGAAAAAATCGACATTCAGACTAGCATCATTCTAAATAACCAAAAGGTCATCGTCAGCTCATTCAGACCAGAGCACATCCAAGTAATGTATAAATTGTCTCATGTCTCTAAATACATTTTTAATGCCGAATTCATAGAAGAATT
Source organism: Picea sitchensis (assembly GCA_010110895.2). NCBI lineage: Eukaryota > Viridiplantae > Streptophyta > Pinopsida > Pinales > Pinaceae > Picea > Picea sitchensis. The sequence goes on along the minus strand of SNQJ01S0018166.1, from coordinate 54,397 downwards.
TCAAAGAAAGGAGTGTACAAAATTGGATCAAATATATCCAGTTATAATCAAAGATTGGTGGGGAATTCCAACAAAATTTAGAGCTGATACCCATGGCATTTATGCCACATCACCGTTAAACAAATACATGGTTTATATAGAAATGATGTTGTGTATATTGTTTGGGAGGAAAATTCCTACCCATTTCCTAATGGAATGGGTGCCAATTATACACGAGGTAGCAAAGGTTTTCACCTTCAAATGGGCCAAAATCCTGTCAGATAACCTAGCTAAAGAGATTAAGGATTACCATATGGAAAAATCGAAAGTTCGACCTATATCTTTTTACATGTCTGCATATATTATGGATGTTATATGTCACATGACTCCATTCCCCTTGATGAATTGGAGCTGGAACCTAGCCTGTGTTGAACCCATTCATGTTTATCACTCTAAACTATGGGAGGATAATGTTAAAGATTTCTTTTATGAAATATGTCACTACGTAGTGATACATGTGCACCAAATTGTGTATGGTTATGCACCCCCTCGGATTTCATAGAAAAGCATGGGAAACCTTAAGGCACTTGCAGATTGGTTCATCGAAGAGAATTTCTCTTATGTCAGAGTCTTCGGATGTTCAATCCCCCTTCATGCTCTCCCTAAATTTCTCACTAACAGACAGGTGTGAAGAGAAGTGGCATACCAGATAATAACAGGAGGCATTGGTACAGAGTTAAAAGCAGCCCATAAAAAATTCTGGCCAATCTTTCCCTTACAGGTTGGCAAGTTTTCACTGCTAAGCTTTGGCCATTCCAAAGTAGAAGCTACAACATTGGATGAATTTAAACTGGTGGATGTCAATTTCAGAAGAAATCATCCTTATCAAATTGTGGGAAATCATCTTGCTCATTGCAATATGAAAACGTATGAGCATGAATATTCCCCCTGTGACGACATATAGAAAGGAGCCATAACCTATGAGGAGATATTAGACAGAGTTTGGGCACTACCACCCGACCTACATACCAACTTTCTGACTTTCCAGAACCACAGAAGAAGTGGTTTTCCAAAGATACTACAGGGAGAAAGGGTAACCTCTCCTCCAAAACAGGAAATCATACCCCCAGGTTTCGACTCAAAGCCTTCTGACGAGAATACTGCAGAAGAAAATCCAAAGAAGACTTAAGCGTCTTCACAAAAAGCAGAAGCTTCAAAAAYAGAGCACCCAAGGTCGAGAACAGATTTTAAGCTTGAGACACCTCCAAAGTCGAGTCAAACGATTCCACCTTCATCATCGACTATTCCTATTGATATTCCCAAAACAGCAGGAGAAACCCAATCTACAGAGTTGGGCAGCCCTATTACATCATTGACTCCTTTACAGTCAACATTTGGGACTCCTCATCTAGAAGTTATATATGTAAGTGACATTACTCCAAAATCTAGAGAAGAGATACCTTCCTCTGATTATTTTTTCAGTAAGAAGAGGAAAGCGGTAGTGAAACAGGAAATGCATTTGAGAGAAATCACAATGGTGACGAAACACAAAGTGCTCATAGATGGACATAACCTAGAAGAGGAATATTTCACCACTGAGGTAGCAGGCTCTATGGGAGCCTTAGCAAAGGCTAACTTATTTTCAGTTGACAATCTAAAAACAAGGTTGAAGCAGAAGAATCAAATTATAGCCCAGTTGGAAGGCCAAATAAAGAACTCAGAGAGTAGTATTAGAGAGGAAATAAATAAAGGGCTGGAAAAAGATAGAGCTATTGACAAACAAGAGATTCAACTACTCAAATATTGCTTGGATGAGATGTATAAGAAGATGCAATCCAGTCAGGGACAAGTCATCTAGTAGGAATAATTAGCAAGGCAGTTTTAGGATAGATTGAATTCTATTCAAAATCAGGTGATAGATTTAAAATCTTTTCAAGCCTAGGCACTGGAAGTGCATATGAAGATAGAAGTAGAGCAACAAAGATTGATTTCTAAAGGTATAGGTTATTCAAAACTATTTCTGAGAGGTAAGTCAGTCTTTCGATAACATTGTTTTCAAGAAAAAAAGAGGCTAAAGCAGCCCGGGCTACTTTTCAAAAGGCAACTATACTTTTGGAAAAATAAGAGGTATCAGAAACTCCAAGCTTTATCTGTTCAAGGTAAAGGATATACCAGAGCCTCCTAGATTTTTTGTGCATTTCCTAGAAAAATGTATTGAATGTCTCGGACCAAAAGAAGGAGATACTTCAAAGAAGCAATGAAGTATCATATTGTAGGCTCATACTATCAATATGATAGAGAGATGAAAGATAACCGTGCAAACGGTTCAAGTTTGCATTTTTGTAACTGATAGTCCCTAGGATTTAGGAAATCACCAACCGTCAAGTATTGGTGACTTTGTATAAATATAATTTCATAAGACTGAAAAAGGGCTTTTTTGTGGCCAATTGTACTAGAGAAGTTTTCTTCGTTTACAGTGATTAATGAGAATACAAAACGGAGATTCCAGATTCTGCCAACCCTGAATTATGTGTGCCTATTTAGTTTCATTTTCATCATCTTTCCCTTATATGTCTCTGATGAATGTTTAACTGCAATTTAGTACAACATCTACTATGGTTAAAAGTAATTTGGTTATCTAATTGTTTACAGTCTTTCCTCTGTGCTTTCTATTAGCAGGCTCAAGACCTGTAGATTATTCAGATTATTGTATTTTTATGCTTCATTAGAGATCTCTTGTCTTTATTCTTCCCCTGTTGCAAAGTGAGATTCTTCCATGATTGATGCCTCACCTTGTTTAAACAGATTTATGTTATTCCCCCATCACTTTCATGATTTTTTGAATTTGACTTAGGAACGAGAAATGGCCTCTGAAACTGTTATATTATTAATTTAAGTTTGGGAATTTTTATCTTATAATCCGAAACAGAAATAGAAAACCTTGAAAAAAAAGTAATAGATTTTTTAACCTTTATCCTTCATGACTGTATCGGTTACAAGACAACCCAATATAGAACCCGGCCTTTCAGATCAGACTAGCATTTCTTTAAACTTATTTAACACTATCTTATAGACAGCAAACACCCGGGTTGAATTAGAATGTTCATGGGTAGCAATTGAATGGGATATAAGCATCCAAGAACAATTGGAAGCTAAACAGAGACAGTTAAGAAATCAGCCATAGCTTTTCCCTTAATAACCGACACTTTTAATACTTTAACTCTCTGTACCTTTTTCAGATTCCTAGGCTTTATACTTTAAAGCCTTAAGTATAAAATTTGGAACAAAACCCCACAACATGAATACCATCCTTGAGGAAGGATCGACTAACCCTTCTCCATGCTCCCTCTTAATGAGAATACTATCTTAGAGGAAAGGTTGGTTGACCCTTCCCCAATATCACCTCAACGGGGACTATTCTAGAGTTTGATATATGTTTATGTCAATTTAATGAACCATAATTAAGTGGTGGTGGCATCACTCTTACATCGACCAACCTCATAATGAATGACATTAAACTAAAGTGAGTTCTCTAAACTATTCAAATACTCATTTTTATAAATAGATTATGCTCGATGAGCATTCATTTGATCTCGTTCCATCAAAGTAAATATACAAGTCTCTATCGGGGTTCTAAGCCTCTCCCAAAGATAGTTACCCCTGACAATAAAAAAAGATTCATCACATATTGCATGTTTCTCTTAGAGAAATTGGGGATGGAACTAAAGCACAATTAATTAAATTTGTAGGCATTTGAACCCTAAAATTATCCATTTTAAACATGGAGTGCCTAATTCATCTCAAGAAATATTTTTTCCTCATTTTTTCAAGACATGTATTTTCATAACAATAGTCACAAGACATGTTCCAAATGTTGTGCAAAGTTAATGCAACTCCATGTACAATGTAATTCCATTTGGAATATCAAAATCTTGGAAGACAAATACAATGTAACTCCACTAATAAAGAGAACATGAGAGTAAACATAATAATATTGGTCGTTAAAACAAAACAATAAGGTCATGTAGTGAGTGGGTTATGTTTCCTTCAAGTTGATGATCATATTATTCAACAATCAAATAACCATAATGCCAATTCATTTGAAGTTTTTTATTTTAAATAAGCAATCTATAATTATTGGTATAACATGTTTCACACATGGAAGCACAATGGCCTCTTGGCCCTAGTTTTAAAACCTTTTCTCTAATACCATTTGTAGGGTCCACACCCTACATGCATGATAATCATAACTTAAACCCTTAATTTGAATATACTAATATTAATAGTTTAAAATCATTTAGTTTTCAATTTTCTTATTTCTAGAAACATAATCAATCCTCTATTATATTGAATTAGGGATAAATAATCTCACATAAATATTTCTTCATACAACAATAAATATAATGACAACTTTAGAGAAATACCTTGAACTGTTGATTGAAATGTAATTCACCCAAAAATCCCTCTTCTCTTGCCCAAAAGTTAATATTTATCGAGTGCCTCCCTACCAACCCTAGGGTCCACTTCAAACCCTTAGCCCTCTAAGCTCACAAACCAATGAAAAACAATGGCTAAGAATACCATGGGAAACTGAAGTGGATCTGGTGGTCCGCTTCATGAGAACACCATGAATACATAACATAATTCCATATATCCATAATAATATATTCACTATCCATTTTACATATTTACTTGACATCATATGAGATACAATATGTGTATATAAATACACGTAGGAAATGATAAGTCGTGTCCTTGGAAAAGTTCATGACTTATCATAGACTTGTCATTTACATTATAATTCTTATTTACATAATAGAAAACCTATAACATAGTATTACATGATAAGAAATGAAATATACTTTAGGTATATTACAAATATTCCCCCCTTAAAAATGATTTGTCCTCAAAGCATAGGGAATGAGAAACTCCTATGATAGAATGGCATTCTTTTGTAACTGATATAAAAAAAATTGAATACATGAGGTGATATGACAATCAAAGTCTTGAGAAATATTGGCGCATTGAAAAAGAATCAATCCATCCAAGGTGGATTTTCTGTGGAACTCTCCGATGATAAGATTTTGGATATGTTCTTCTTTGTTGACTTCAGGGAAAATATATCTTTGGATGCGTAGGAATTTTATGCTTCTTGATGTTTGGTTTAGTCTTGTCTTGATTTACTTGATTCATCATGATGATATCTTATTTATTTATTTTTATCGATGTGACAACATCCTTCAATTGACCTATGACTTTATTAGTGGCAATCAATGGTATGTCAACTTCAACTAAATTTGTGGATGTTTCTTTACCATAGAATTGTTTGTTGAGATAGACTTCTAGAAACACTTCCACTAATAAGACTTCATTGATAACAGCATTAGGCTTTTCCATGTCGATCAAGTCTGTGCTAGTTCCCTTATTCATGGTTTGGGTTTTTTGTTGTGCCTTCCTCTTATTCTTCAATTTCTTCATATCTACAATTAGATTTTTATTATGATTTCTCAAACAAGAAATTTCATCATCTTTGGACGATAGTTATTTATTGATATTTTATAGTCTTTTTTATGATTTATTTTTATATTATTAATTTTTCGTTGCAACTCTTTAATTTGTTGTTGAAATTTATGAATTTGTGTATCTTGTGTTTCCAATTATGTTTGGTTTTGCACAATTTCTTCATCTTTGCTAATAAGAATTTTATTTAATTTTTTGAAATTTTCCATTAATTCTATGAGATTTTTTTTTTCATTTTCATTTGAATTTGAAGATATAGAAAGGTTCTTTGAATTAATGTCTCGCAACATTATATTGTTGGTAAGGTGCTCAGATTCTATGCACTTTTTATCAAAATTCATGGTAAAAGTACCAATAGATTTCAACCAATCGTTCCCTAGGACTACATCAACTTCATTGATTTGTAACACAAAATATTTTCATTTTGGGGAGTAATTGATGTTTAATTCTAAATTATTAATCTCATCATCATACTCTTGTGTAAGAGCTCTTTTAACTTCCTCTTCTGCAAGTTGCAATCTATTTTCCAATTTAATATCAATATAATTCTAATAACTAGTGAGGTCAATGGCAATGCTTACAGTCTCATTTTGGATCCTCCCTAACATACATATAAAAATATTGATTGGTTCCAAAAGATAACTGGAAGTGAATTGAACCTTATTTTCCATTTCAACTTGGTGAACTTACCTCTATAAGAAAAAGTTACCACTGTAAAACACACACACACACACACACACACACACACACACACACACACACACACACACACATATATATATATATGGTAGGGAATGCAGATATATTTTTAACATATGCAATATTTTATTTGGTACTATGTAAGAAAAAAATACACGGGCCGATGGTTTACCCAAAACCACAAGTCAAGGAAATACCATTGGCCAATGGTTTACCAAAACCACGGGCTTGTAAACGACCAACAGTAAAATCAAATGTTTACCCTTCCTTCTCTCTCTTTTTTCTTTTCTTTGTACTTCTTTTCCTTATAGTATCTTCCCAATACCATGGGAAATTACCATGGTTTTTTAAACCATGCTATGATACCAACTAAAGTGGATCTGGTGGTACACTTCATGAGAACATCATGAATACATAACATAATTCCATATATCCATAATAAATAATATTTTATTTACTTTCCATTTTACATATTTACTTGACATGATTTGAGACACAATATGTGTATATAAATACACGTAGGGAATGATAAGTCATGTCCTTGGAAAAGTTCATGACTTATCTTAGACCAAAGGTCATGACTTATCATTTACTTCATAATGCCTATTTACATAATAACAAACCTATAACATATTATTACATGATAAGAAATGTAATATACTATTCTTTCACGTATTGTGTGAGGCAGATTGTTGGGCCAGTTATGGAGTGAAGATAAAAGTTGGGGAATTAATGGTTAATGGAACCTTAGAATAAAAACCCATCCCTAAATTTTCATCAAGTCAATGACACGTCGCAAGGTATTAAATGGGAACATGGCAAGTCACATGGATAAGATTTTGGTAAACATAATCTAGCACATGGTGCACCAGCCAACATTCATCACCCATACAATTGATAACATGAAGATACGAGAGCTCAACTATAACAAGCTTCAACTTTTAATTTCATGTTCTTATCTTCCTTCGACACTTGTTTTATAGGGTTCATGTGGGATAATGGTTTTCATCTATTTCTGACTCTCTGGAGTGTTCTTCATCTTTGTATTTCATGTCTCGAGGATTATTCTATTAGGGTCAAGAGAATTGTTAGGGGAACCTCCTCCCTGGCATCCTTCAAGCCCACAAAGTCTCTAGTGCTCCTTGGATGGTTTAGAAGGGAAATTAAATGACATTATCTGGCTAGAGGAGTATAGGTATTTTCATTGGTGGGTTCTGTAGGAAATTTTGGTCAGTAGAGGCAGTGGATAGATTCTTTTTGTTGATGATTTTGATACAACTGAACACCAAATAGATTCATGGGATCTCCAAGAAATCCATTGGGTTATTTGAAGCCATGAGGAATATGTTCATTATAATTGATCCTCTATCTTCAATCTAGTTTCTAAATTACATGATTTGGAACAGTATATTTCATCACAAATCGTTGAAATAATGGATTCTCTAATGGAATTGAAGAAGCAGGTAACAGTGGTTGAGGAAGAATGTAGTCTTCTTTGAAATCTGATCTTGAATCTATGCAAAGGGGATCAATATGTAGCATCAACTAAGAAAATGAAAACATGCTTATCCGGAGATGAAGTGAAAGGAGAATAAATGGTGAATCAATTTGACGAAGAGATGGCACCAACTTAGAAAGAGATTGAACCTACAAACACAAGCCAGGATGGTGTTTCTAGTTGTTGTGCAATTTATTAGTTTTAATGTATTTTTTTATAGTTAGAATTTTAGGCATTTATTATAGGGTTTAAAGTACTAAGGAAATCTATGCTATTTTTTTGAGAATTCAAGTCATTTTGTGTTGTAGGCTTGCAGTAGGTTTGGTTAAGGATTGTAATGCAATATGTTTGAAACTATATGAACACAATAGGGACATAACACCAGATACCGTTTTTGTTGTAGTCTTTTTATAATATAAATTGCCGAGTTATTGTTATAATTAAGAGAGAGAGAGAGAGAGAGAGAGAGAGCCATACCACCATGGTTGAGTGTAGTAAAAGATTTCATTTATCCCCAAAATTGTCATTAATTGTTATGCCTAGAGAAAGAGGGCTCCAATATGTGATATGCATTTCCATGTATGGCAAGTGGAGTATGGAAACTAGAGGAGTGTTCTAAAAGTGAATATCATTCACATGGATAATGAAATTATGTTTCTTTTGTAAAATCCTATCACATGGCAACAACCATGAAATTTAAGAAAATTCACTAGTGTAAAAAAACTATGATAAAATTCACCATCCAATTCAATCATGTATATATTTCAAGATTATCCCACATTGGTATGTAATCGAAGATGTGTTTTATAAAAAAAATTCCTCTTTGCATCTAATTTTGGACTTGCACTATGGTACTAATGAACACAACATAAATCAAATCAAAGTAATGTTAATCCATAAAATAAAATAAAATCAATATTTTTTTCCACTAAGCTTCCTTTTATCATGGGTTGAATGTCATAGGTTGTCCTTTTTCTAAGCAGCCATGAATGAGGGGTACCTATTATGTCAAAGGCACCCAAGTATTATTTCTATCCCCAACTACTTTTTGCATGTGTTAACATGCATCCACAAGAATAAGCACAAGCACAAACATGTCATCAATAGAACTTGAATCTTGGTAGAAGATATATTAGCTACTTTCTTTCACCAATGAGGCCAAGATACTCTTAACATTTCTCAATACTTGGATCACATTTCCTCCATTCACCAAAGTGGTGTATCCATCAACCATTAAAAAAAAAGAGCCATACCACCGTGGAAAAATATGGTAAAATATTACATTTACCCCAAAGATTATAGTTAACAATTCCCATGTGATGATTGTTATGCCCCAAGAAACAGGGATCTAATATGTGAAATGCATTTCTACTTATGTTACGCAGAAGATGGTGGCTAGAGGAGTGTTATAGAACAAGTAGCCATTATTCACATGGATAATGCCAAATGATTATTTTACAAAAGCCTATGTCACATGGTGGGGACCATGAAATTTTATATAATTCATAAACATAGAAAAACTATGATAAAATCCACCATCAAGTTAGTAAATGCATATATTTAAAAATTTCCCCATATCCTTGTTAAAAAATCGCATGCCCTCATTAAAATATGATACATGATACAATCTCATGACTTTCGTATTACAGATTTAAACTTTGTTTTTTTTTTGTTTTTTTATTTATTTCAAAATCATAAATTGAAACCATTTTGAAAAAAATCGATGGCCCTTTATGATTGGATTAAATTCATTGAAGTTATTCTATCAAGTTGCCAAAGTTCAAATTCTTTATTCATCTTAAGCCCAAGAAATTTCAAATTTCAACCAAAAAAAAAAATTCCAAACCTTGTTACATAAGCGGTCGCTAATACAATAGTAACCTCTATTATTTTCAAATTTACTAACATTTCTAGCCAAAATGCTCCTGCGTTAATAACATGGCATACTCAATTACAAAAATACTATCATTTTCCTTGAATGCATCCTTCCAAATTAGGATATCATCCATTAGAAAATTAAAACTACAATTGTTAAGCTCTGAAAATATATCAAGGAAATATATGATACTTATGCCTTTTTGGATGTACATTATAACACTCGTAGAATGGCATTCTTTGGAAATCCTATCTTCAATAGGAATTTTGTTTGTCCCACTGAATGGTAGAGAGTTTCCAACTGTGTCCATGTTTAGCATCAATTGCATGGTTTTCATGTATGCAAACTCTTTAGGCATATGAAGGGTAAAACATCTCTAGGGATACTACCAAACAATTAGCTCCAAATGAAAGCTTCCACTCCACACATTGTAAGAATAACCTTGTCCCCTTGTCCAAGTTGTAAGATATTCATGTTGAGCTTGCTTCATGGGTTCTATCATTCGGCCTGTACGTTGTGAAACCTCTAGGAAACTCATAAGAATACAAATTCCTTATGATCTACCCCTTTTTCAATTCACCTTGTCAATCTACCAATGCTAAAGGGATATGGAGCAATATATATCACTAAATACAGTAAACTTGAATTTGAGTCCAAGAGATCCTAGGTATGGTTTTGGAAAAAAAAATAATGTGGGGTTTGTGTGATGGGAAAAATTGTAATAGTAATGTTTCATGGATGGTTGTTAAGAAGATAAGTGGGTAAGACACATTGAGGGGGAAGATTTCAAGATGTTATATTTAAACAGATTGATTTTCTATGAAATCCCTTAATGAAATAGAAAAACCAATGAAAGAAAAATATATCAATAATTTGAGGTAAATTTGTAGGTAAAAGGAAATTTTTCACTAGAGTACCAAAATTTGGCAACTAGTTCATACTTTGCATGATTATTTTTCCCATCTCTTTAAGTGCGCAAGGACTTCAAATTTGTTTGGTGTCCTTGCAAAAAGTATTGAAGTATCAAAGGACATGAATTTGGAATCCCTTAATACCAATATAAATGAAGATAGCATATGGAATAGTAGGGGTCTCTCAAACCCTATCATAAAACTATGGTTAGAAGAAAAACAAGTATGTTTCAAGAATCGAATGTTTTTTCTTTACAAGAAGTAAGAGTTCTAATTTTCTTCTTAATAAATTGTTTAAATACATTTAGTCAAATGAATATAGCACATATGGAATATTATGGCTTTCTCAAAACCCTATCATACAAATATGATTAGAAGAAAAATAAGCTTTTTTTCAAGAACTAAATGTTTTATGTTTATACGAAGAAAGAATTGTAGTTTTCTTCATAAGAATTTTTGGAATTACATTTGGTCCAAATCAACTTATTTTTCCTCAAGTCACAAGGTTGGTAAAAGTGGAGTTGAAACCCTAGTCTCTGAGCAACTATGTTTTGTTGTTCATATTGGAGTGTTATTCCCTCTCAGTGTTTTATTTGGATCTTGCTAAACTTGTGACGCAAAACCCCCAACCCTCGGGTCAAGGTCCGCTACAGGATCGTTCTAATTCCTGCCCTTGAGTCGAATTGACTCTTCGATTCCTCTTCGGGGAATCCCACACACATAAAATGTTGCTTCTCCACAGGTCCTTATGAATTGAGCCCACGCGATCAAACACGAAGCATCAATTCCAATCTCCCTCTGACCAAAAATGTGGTCGTATTTCTCGCTATTTCGAAACTTCAGAGTTCGTGACTTCACGACTTCTCCTTCCAAGTCTCTCAACTCTTCGCCTTCCGAAACCCGAACTTACGATGCATCGAAATTCTTGTTGCGTCCTCTCCCATGACAGTATCGTGTTTCACAATTTCAAGGATCTCGGAAACGAAATCCCGAATTCTTATCCTCCAAAATGTCGAAATGTCGATTTCCGACACACTTCACCAATAGTTGGCCCCACACAAATCTTTTCTCCCCTTCAGGACTTCGCACTTCACGATTTCACAAATCTCGCTACCAGGCTTTCGGTTCTCCAACTCACGAAACCCTGAAATGGTCAACAAAGGTTTGACCTCTGTGTCGACAAGTACACCACCTATCCACTCTCCACTGTCTACAATCTTTGACACGGATTCTTCTGCCCCTTAAACTCTCGAATTCCGAAATGAGAGTTTACGAGAGATCTAACGACCCCATCTCTCCTAAGCTTTACACTTTAGAAAACACTCGTTGTAACTTCCCTTACTCCTCTGCAAGATCTGACGGCTCTCAGGACTTCGCGAATTCTCCTCGGAGAATTCCTACCATCCATTTCCTCCTTGACAACTCCCACAATTTGAACAAGTTATTCCTTCGCTGGAACTTATCTACCTGCAAAGTAACTTTGCAGCGTCTCCCTCTGAACGCTTCAAGGTACTAACCCTCCTGAGCTTTCTCCACAACTCGAGTCTTCAAGAGGACTCCTGCACGCACTCCTTGCGGCAACCCTTCAAATACTTCCAAGTATTGAATTCTTCGACTCTGCTCACTCTCCTTGCAACAGCAGTCCTTCAATCCTTTCCTTGGTTGATAAGTTTTAAACTTACAACCATCCTGCACACACCTTGCACGGCTGTTGTGCTCAACCTGCACTTCTGCGAGAATGAGAATAATGTTATCTTTCCTAAGCTTTCAGAGGTGAAACTCTGAACCCTTGTCAACGCACTCCTTGCGGACGACTTCACTGCACTCCTTGCAGGAATTCTTGCTCAGATAGAGAAACAATTGAAACTCATTCCTTACCCTTCCTCTCTCAGATTTCTGATATTTAACAAGAAATCATACATACACAACATCAAAGAAAATGTACAATTGAAAGAGTAAAACAACTATAAACATAGCATTTAACATGCATACATAGAGAATATCACAACACCATAAGTCTGAATCAAAGCTTCATGTATTAATTCAGGACTTTTGTACATGGGTTCTTCTACACAGCTCTTTGCTTCTTCCTCTCTATGCTCTATTCTCAATTGACAATGTTCATGTTACAAATGATACAAGATGAGGGAGTCTATAGTCGCTTTTCCCTCCACTCCTAAAACTATCTAATCTGGAATTCAAAGCTACTTACTTACATTTATTATACATAAATGTCTCTACCTACTGCAGATGAGAGTGAATCGCTCATGATTTGTTTACAATCTACAAGTGTGTCTCCTCTTAATTATTTCATTTAATATCCGCACATTTATTTCAAAACATTTCAAAACACTTTTGACAACATGTTGAAATGTGTTGGCACTTGTCCCAGCTGTCTTCCACCTCTGCGTGTGCTTGCTACTCGCGATGCTCCTGCATCATACTCCCTCGCTTGAAAATTTTCATGGGCTCATGTCCATGAGCTCTCACACGGTATGTCCATGCTTCTGGATTTCAGCTTCAGTTTCCCAACTGGCATCTTCAACTAGATGTCCCTTCCACTTGACCAAGTATTCAAAATATTCCTTTCTCCTGGTCCTCTTACTGACTCTCTTGTCCAGTATACTTTCCATATGTGGTTTCTCTGCAACTGGCATCTGTTTGGCCCATTGAACCTGTGGTTGTTCATGGTCTGATCCTGCCTCTTCATCTTTGTAAGGGTACAAATCTGAGACATTGAATATTGGTGAAATTCCAATCGCCTTGGGTAATTCAATCTCATAAGCATTTGCCCCAAATTTCCTTATGATCCGGCACAGTCCAATTTTCTTCATTTTCAGCTTATTATATGTCCCCCTTGGGAACCTTTCCTTCCTCAAGTGTGCAAGATTCAAATCCCCAACTTCGAACTGAAGTTGTTGCCTGTGTTGATATGCTCTGTGCTTATACTCCTGGCTCAAATTCTACAATCGCTCCTTCACCTGGCTGTGAAGTTCCCTCATTGCCTCGGAAAAATATTTTGCACTAGCACTCCTAGTCACAGTCTGCTCTGAATCTCTCAATTCTGAAACTCCTCTTGGCTGCATCCAATAAACAATTTGGAATGGACTCTGCCCCGTTCTCCTGTTGATTGAATCATTATAAGAAAATTCCGCCTGTGGCATAATATTGTCCCACTGACTATGATGTTCTGTCACCAAACTCCTCAGCAAGTCTCCCAAACTTTTGTTCACGACTTTTGTCTGTCCATCTGTCTGAGGATTATAAGTTGAACTGAATGACAAGTTTGTTCTCAGATTTTTCCACAAGGTTCTCCAGAAGTGTCCCACGAACTTGGTGTCTCGATCCGAAACTATGCTCCTTGGTAAGCCGTGAAGTCTAACAACTTCTTTGAAAAATAGATTCGCAGTGTGAGTTGTGTCACTGGTTTTGTGACATGGTATAAAATGTGCCATTTTAGAAAATCTATCCACCACCACAAAGATTGAATCGAACCCTCTTTTTGTTCTTGGCATCCCCAATATGAAGTCCATGCTTACTGCATTCCATGGCCTCTCTAGTATGGGTAACGGTTGATATAAGCCTACGTTCTGCCTCTTTCCTTTTGAATGCTGGAAAATCCTGCATTTGTCCACAAATCTTTTGACATCAGCTCTCATTCCTGGCCAAAAATATGAGCCATTCAACTTCGAGAAGGTCTTATCATGACTGAAATGTCCGACCAATCCTCCACTGTGTTTCTCCTTCAACAGATTCTCCCTCATGGAGCATTTTGGAATACAAAGTTGATTACCTTTAAACAGTAATCCTTCTTGGATCATATACTCTGTCCATTGACTTATGTTTCTGAGAAATGGATTCTCAGTTGCTTCATACACCTCCTTAAAATCTGGATCATCCTTGTACATGTCCTTGATATTATCAAAACCCAATGTTTTGACTATGAACTCCTACATAAGCAAACACTTCCTGCTCAAAGCATCAGCAACTTTGTTAGCAGTTCCTGAAATATGTTTAATTACAAAAGTAAAATTCTGCATGTATTCAACCCATTTTGCATGCTTCTGGTTCAGTTTATCCTACTGATTTACAAATTGTAAGGCATGGTTCTCACTATACAAAACGAACTCTTTAGGAATCAAGTAATGCCTCCACTTCTTCAGTGCTTGTATGACCGCATAAAATTCCTTGTCATACGTGGAGTACTTCATTTTGGCTTCATTCAACTTCTCGCTGAAGTATGCTATCGGCTTGTCTTCTTGACTCAAGACTGCCCCTATTGCAAACCCACTTGCATCACATTTTACCTGAAATGTCTTCTTGAAATCAGGCAACACTAGAATTGGCTATTCTGTAATTTTCTTCTTCAACAAATTGAAGTTTTTCTCTGCTTCTTCCATCTAGTGAAAAGATTTATGTCTTTTCTTCACTGTGTCCATCATCGGTGCGCTAATTCCACTGAAATTCCTGATGAATTTTCTGTAGAAACTAGCCAATCCATGAAAACTTCGAACTTCAAAGATACTCTTTCGCGATGGCCAATTCTTAATCACCTCCACTTTATCTAGATCCATCCTCAACTTATCTACGGAAATAAAAAACCCCAAATAAATGAGCTCTGTCTTCATGAATGAGGATTTCTTCATATTTATCAGCGGCTTCTCTTGTTGTAGTCTCTGCATCACTGTAGCCAAAATTTTTATATGCTCTGCCTCTGTTTTACTGAAAATCGGTATGTCATCAAGATACACAATGACAAAAATTTTGATGAAATCCTTCAGGACTTCATTCATCAATCTCATGAAGGTACTTGGCGCGTTCGTTAAGCCAAATGGCATAACAAACCACTCATGCAGCCCTTCATTTGTCTTGAATGTTGTCTTCCATTCATCTCCTTCTCTCATACGAATTTGATGATAACCACTTTTCAAATCAATCTTTGAAAAGAATCTTGCTCCACTCAAGAAATCCATCAAATCGTCCATCCTTGGCAATGGAAATCTATACCTGATGGTTATCTTGTTAATGGCTCTTGAGTCTGTACACATCCTCCAACCTTCATCTTTCTTTGGAATGAGCACTGTCGGAACAACACATGGACTCAAGCTTTCTCTAACCAACCATTTGTCCATTAAATCCTAGACCTGTCTTTTGACCTCTTCATTCTCCTACGGCGTCAATCTGTACGTTGCTTTATTTGGTAAACTAGCTCCAGGTATAAGATCAATGTGATGACTTATACTTCTGATAGGTGGAAGCGAACAAGGTAGTTCGTCCACTACTATGTCAGCAAATTCCTCTAGTAACTTCTGGATTTCCTCTGGTAAATCATCCACTCTTGTGCTAGTCAAAACAATTATAGGTTTCCTTACCACAATGAATTGTGGATCTTCCTTCTTCTTAACCTCCTTAAGAAGTTCCTTCCCACTCATGAGAAGTACAATGTTTCTTACCTCAGGTTTCGCCTCTTTTTCCTTAATCGGCAACAACATGTGAGTTCTCCCATTCTTCTCTAGGGTATATGTGTTCTTTCTCCCATCATGAACCACATTCCTGTCATATTGCCATGGTCTACCCAACAATAGATGACAAACATCCATGGGAATGACATCACACAATATCTTATCATTATATCCTCCTATTTTAAATTCAACTAAACATTGTTTAGTGACATTTACCTGATGTCCTTTTTGTAGCCATGAAACTCTGTATGGACTTGGATGTTCAATAGTCTCTAGCTCCAGCTTTTCTACCATCTCTGTAGAAACGAGATTATTTGTGCTACCACTGTCCACGATGACTTTGCATACCCTGTCTTTGGTCTTGCAAGCAATCTGAAAAAGATTGTTCCTTTGCACTTGATTCTCTGCCTCCTTTTCTGGCATTAAGAGAACCTTCCTCATCACCAGTAATCGTCCACCTTCAGCATCCTCTGCCTCAAAATTCTTCCTTTGTGCTTCGGCAATGTGAGTTTCTCCTCCCTCTTTCTTCTTGTATGGACATTCATAAGACTTGTGTCCATTCTTTCCGCATGCGAAGCATTTTATTACTCCACCTCTGCCTCTCCCTCTTCCTCTAGCGTGAGGAAAAGTGCTTTTATTAGCATATTGTCCACTCTATGAGATTCCACCTCTCTCAGTTTGAGGTTGAGGTTTCTTCCACTCTTCATTAGGCTTCTGATTCCTATCTTGGACAATTGTTTTGCCTCTGGGATGACTCCTACCTCGGCCTCTCTAACTTCGCCTTCGGCTCAACTTCTCTTTAGCCTTTAGAGCCATCTCATAAGCATATTCCACCATCCGAATGATCATCATGCTCATCTCATCCTGAATGTCGTATCTCAGACCATTCATGTACCTGGCAACCTTTTCATCATCATTCTCCCGATGACCTTCCCTGATGTTCAGTTTGTAGAACTCTTCAGTGTACTCCTTCACTGACATCAACTTCTATCTCAAGTTCTGCATTCTTCAAAACAAAGTGATTTGGTAATCCTTGGGTATGAATTTTGCCTTCATCTTCGCGATCATTCTATCCCAACTTTTGATCTTCTGCTTGCCTTTGCAACATCTGTCAGTTTGTAGTTCATCCCACCACAATGTTGCATGTCCTTTAAGTCTTGTGACAGCATGTTTGACCTTTTTGTCTTCCTCTATATATTCATAGTCAAAATATGTGTCCAGAGATCTAATCCAATCTAGAAGCTCTTTAACATCCAGGTTTCCCTCATATACTGGAATGTCCATTTTTTCTCTAGCACCCATTCTTGCAATAGCCCTAATCAGACGCTCATTTGATGCATCCTCTGCTGCAACTTCTTCTCTTTCATGTCTAGCTTTATCTTCACTTTCAGATTCACTGACATCTCCAACACCGGTTGTGCGCCTCTATGATGTCTCCATGTCCTCGAGTCTAGTGCGTAGGTCATGCATCTCTCTTTCTAGGGATATATCAGGCACTTGCCTGCCCCTTCTTCTTGGAATTTCCCTTTCCTCAAGTGGATCGGGTGTTCGTCTATCTCTTCTTCTCGGCGGCATGGGTGTAAAATTCCTCCTTTCCCTGCTACAGAAAACAAAGAAAATTCTCCTATGCTCTAATACCACAACTGACGCAAAACCCCCAACCCTTAGATCAAGGTCCACTACAGGATCGTTCTAATTCCTGCCCTTGAGTCGGATTGACTTTTCGATTCCTCTTCGGGGAAT
>SNQJ01S0018166.1:21431-35986 GCA_010110895.2 Picea sitchensis | reverse complement strand
AGACCCTTACACCATTCTAAAGCATAACATCACCTTCATTGTGGCATCCTACACTCACACGTGTCACTTTTGAGGGAAAGTTTTGGCGTATTAGCATGTTTTGTTTATGTTTGAGGATATTTTGGGGGTCGTACTTGACCTATCCAACTTGTAACATGGATATTTTATGTTTTTAGGAGATTTGAGGGTTTGTAGCACCAGGGTTGCCTCATATAACAAAGATAACACTCCTCGTTTGCAAATCATAACTCACACTTGTGGGGAATCACTTCTATAACCCTCTTCTCTTATTTTTTCATAATGGAGTACTTATGTGCACCTCTTGGAGACTATTCTTATGAATGTTTTTCTTTTTTTGGTGTATGATTCATGAAATTAGGGTTTCCTCATGCATAGCGACTTGGTATAGTAATTGTTCTTTCCAACTTTAAATGTTTGTTGTTGGTATATTTCGGTGAATGCTCTATCTAATGGTTGACAAATTACATGTTATCTTATATCCTTGAATGATTTTGTTAGACCGTAAGGAAGGATTATAATTGTTTATCCCCTTCCCTTATCCTATCCATNCTACAGAAAACAAAGAAAATTCTCCTATGCTCTAATACCACAACTGACGCAAAACCCCCAACCCTTAGATCAAGGTCCACTACAGGATCGTTCTAATTCCTGCCCTTGAGTCGGATTGACTTTTCGATTCCTCTTCGGGGAATCCCACGCACATAAAATGGTGCTTCTCCATAGGTCCTTATGAATTGAGCCCACATGATCAAACACGAAGCATCAATTCCAATCTCCCTCTGACCAAAAATGTGGTCGTATTTCTCGCGATTTTGGAATTTTGGAGTTCGCGACTCCTCCTTCCAAGTCTCTCAACTCTTCGCCTTCCGAAACCTAAACTTCTGATGTGCCAAAATTCTTGTCGCATCCTCTCCCACGATAGTATCGTGTTTTGCAATTTCGGGGATCTCGGAAACAAAATCTCGAATTCTTATCCTCCAAAATGTCGAAATGTCGATTTCCAACATGCTTCACCAATAGCTGGCCCCACACAAATCTTTTCTCCCCTTCAGGACTTCGCACTTTGCGATTTCATGAATCTCGCTACCAGGCTTTCGGTTCTCCAACTCACGAAACCGCAAAATGGTCAACAAAGGTTTGACCTCTGTGTCGACAAGTACGCCACCTGTCCACTCTCCACTGTCTACAATATTTGACATGGATTCTTCTGCCCCTTCAACTCTCGAATTCCAAAATGAGAGTTTACAAGAGATCTAACGACCCCATCTCTCCTGATATTTACACTTTAGAAAACACTCGTCGTAACTTCCCTTACTCCTCTGCAAGATCTAACGGCTCTCGGGACTTCGTGAATTCTCCACGGAGAATTCCGACTGTCCATTTCCTCCTTGACAACTCCCACAATTTGAACAAGCTATTCCTTCGCTGGAACTTATCTGCCTGCAAAGTAACTTTGCAGCGTCTCCCTCTAAATGATTCAAGGTACTAGCCCTCCTGAGATTTCTCCACGACTCGAGTCTTCAAGAGGACTCATGCACGCACTCCTTCCAGCAACCCTTCAAATACTTCCAAGTATTGAATTCTTTGATTCTGTGCACTCTCCTTGCAACAACAGTCCTTCAATCCTTTCCTTGGTTGATAAGTTTTAAACTTACAACTAGCCTGTGCACACCTTGCACAACTGTTGTGCTCAACCTGCACTTCTGCGGGAATGAGAATAACATTATCTCTCCTGAGCTTTCAAAGATGAAACTTTGAACCCTTGTCAACGCACTCCTTGCGGATGACTTCACTGCACTCCTTGCAGGAATTCTTGCTCAGATAGAGAAACAATTGAAACTCATTCCTTACCCTTCCTCTCTCAGATTTCAGATATTTAACAAGAAATCATACATACACAACATCAAAGAAAATGTACAATCGAAAGAGTAAAATAGCTATAAACATAGCATTTAACATGCATACATAGAGAATATCACAACACCATAAGTCTGAATCAAAGCTTCATGTATTAATTCAGGACTTATGTACATGGGTTCTTCTACACAGCTCTATGTTTCTTCCTCTCTATGCTCTATGCTCAATTGACAATGTTCATGTTACAAATGATACAAGATGAGGGTGTCTATAGTCGGTTTTCCCTCCGCTCCTAAAACTGTCTAATCTAGAATTCAAAGCTACTTACTTACATTTATTATACATAAATGTCTCTACCTACTACAGATGAGAGTGAATCGTTCATGATCTGTTTACAATCTACAAGTGTGTCTCCTCTTAATTATTTCATTTAATATCTGCACATTTATTTCAAAACATTTCAAAACACTTTTGACAATGTGTTGAAATGTGTTGGTGCTTGTCCCAACTATCTTCCACCTCTGCGCGTGCTTGCTAATCGTGATGCTCCTGCATCAACTTGGATGGCCACATTCTAGGTCTACCAACATTTATGCAGCTAATGATGTTGACAAGTGACCAACTATTTGGTATTCAATAGTTGATGAGATTCCATAAGATCATTAGCTCATTTGTGGTGACTTCATTATGGTTGATGTTTATTAGATTTATTAATCGAGAAAAGGAGACCTGAGACACCCTCAAAGCTCAGTGTGGGTTGCATGATCCCAACAAATTCAAAATTAATGACTCTTCAAAGATTTGGTTTACACAATCTAACATTTGAGAGAGCATCGAGAGGATCCTCAAATGACTGGATCATTCAATTCTCTTTAGAAAAAACCCTTTCCTTTTGCATTGAGTGCAATATGTAAAATTCAAGTTATGGAAGAGGTCACCTTTATGATCATCAACAGATTCATTTCTCCATCTTTTCATCTCTAGGGGAACTACAAAGTTGAATATGCCAAGGTCACATTACATTATAAATGTATTTTATTCGAAAACCCAAATTTGTTTGAACCATATCATAAATATGGAATCTTGTACCAAGACAAAGGGTTGAGGATGGTTGGATCACTTGGTGGGAAGATGGAATTATTGAGAACCTTCTTTCATCTCATATATGCTATGAGAAACAAATTATCATGACCATTAGACAAAGAGAAACAAGGTAATCAATGAGGAACTAGAGATGGTTAGCCAAAGGCTCTAGACCAATCCTATTAAAGAAAATATTTAGGCATGTTATCAACCAAACTAGCACTTGTGCAAAGCCTTCACAACATGCTTGTAAAATGTAATATATGGAAGTATTTTCCACTGTCACCTAAGCAAGTACTTGCCTCGTTTTAGTAAGGATAGAGATCCAATAGAAGGGAGGCTTCCCTAGCAATCTCAAGCGATCCCATAGAAAGTTAAGGCAAGTCTACAACCACCTATCTTAGTTGCTTGAATAGTTAGGCCAAAGGAAAGGAAGGGGTGAGTTAGACAACGAAAGTTGATTGTGTCTATGAGGGGTGATAGTTTGGAAATCAACGATGTTTATTAAGCTAATAAAGTAAATTAAATGCCTCGAAAAACTAGCTATCAAAAGAAAAATGAAAGTTGTAAATGAACTTGAATGATACATAATATTTTTTAGCATGTAGCAAGTTTATAACATCAACAAAAAATCAAATCTAAAATAATGGTCCTAGAATAAAAAAATGCAGAATTGTTGCCTTTAGAGCATACATCTATGTGCATAGTTGATTCAGATCTTTGAAAATATAAAGATGATATGTTCACATATTTATTTCAACCATCTAGGAGTGATTCATTACAACATTTTAATCGCGACTTCTTTCCATAGCCTAGAAGGTGTGATACATATCCTTTTGATCACTTGCAGTTATTCTATGAAGAAGATTTGTAACTACATTTATGCTCAGATTGTGATGAACATTCTTATGAGRCCATGATTTTCCTAGGACAATAAGAATGTGATARCARAGATTTCCAAATTTATTTTTCCTCGTCTTGATTTATCACTRAATATATGACTGAGAATTATGTTTTTGATGCTAACTTATCAAYGAGGCAAAGGTGTTTTCAATCTATGGYTTGTTGCAATGATTTTTAGCGGCATATAGAAGGTCAACGAGCCCTAAGTTGGGAGCAATTGTTTTTCTTAAGATCCAAATTCATGTCCCATATTTCATCAAATTTCTTCTTGAGTAATCATCAGGATTTATTTAGATTTCTTATGATTCCATCTCAAGCTTCGAGGAATGATGAAAGCCAAAGTGGTCATTCTTTGAAGCCTTTCAATCAGCCTTATCAGCCTTCATCTTATCACAACCCTGTTCATGTATGGGTTGAGCAAGTTTGTGGGGACACATCTCGACATGATATTTTTCCTCCTTCCCACTTTCATGAGTTTGATTCTATATTTGGTTATGTTGTAGTGGTTTTCCAAGCTCATGATTATTTTGTTCTTGATTATTTTTTCTCTGGTTCATAACTAAGCATAGGAGTAGGATTTTTTACTTTGATGAAATTCTAGGGTGGATTCACTAGTTCTATGATTATACCTAACTCTTATTTTGTCATATAACATTAGAGTAGGATATTATTAGGTCATGTTGTGTGCTTGCATTTGATTTATTATTTTCTTTTGTTCATGTTATTTATTGATTAGTTGATGTATCCATTTGATTTATTATTTTCTTTTGTTCATGTTATTTATTGATTGATTGATGTATCCATGTTATCTTAGCATATGCATGTTATAAAAAATGGCATATTGATTTTTTTTTTCCGCGTTGGTTTTATATTTTTCATAACCCAAGGTGGATAACATCTCCCTCTCATTGGTGGCTAATAAATTTATGTTAGAATGTAGAATGAATTTTAGAGTGATGCAGGTTGTATGTATTGGAGTACTAGAGACGTTGAGGTTCTCTTGTGCTCTATGGTAAGCACATGTCCCCATGTTGGAGCCAGTTGTTACCCCCTCTCACCTAGGTGTAACTAGAGGAGATTATGTTTTATGGCTTGCAATGAAGACAATGATCTTGATGATGATAATGATTAGTATTCTCCATATATAGAAACCCCTTGAATGCCTTCCCCCTCGTCCAACTCAACTCATTTCACTTGATTAACACGATCCATATAATGATGGTGGTCCAACACACATGAGGTACACTAGTCATTGTTTCATATAAAGTTTCATATTTAATTCATTAGGCATTTAGGTGAGAATAATGGGTTGAAGTTTAATAATGGATCATGAGCTTGGAAGTTATGTTTTTTCCCTTGTTTCACCTTGGTGGTCCTATTTGTGTCCTAATCAAATGTTGTCACTCATGTGGAACAAGGGTACTATTGGGAGGCCTTGATAGGGATAGCATATTGATTCCTTTCATACTTAACACTTTTCATTCTGGGGCCTTTTGTAGTGTATTAATATTCTAGTAATGGTTGTTACATGTACGCCAAAAATACCCATGGTTAATTCTCCTATCAGAAGAAGGGATAGAATGTTGACGTTGATGCAGCTCTTAGAAAAAATGAATGAAAAAGAAAGCATGATATAAAAGAATGAAGAAATATGGGATAATGAATGACCAAGTCAAAATCCAAAGTTCAACTTGAGCTCTACCCCCTCGCTATGAGGAGATCGCCCCTATTGCTAATGCACTGAATGCATATCAATTAAAAGAACTTAATCCCAATAAGAAAAATAATGAATGCTTGAAATATGAAAAGGGGATTTGCAAAATAAATAAAATAATATCAAAAGGAAAGAAAGGGGTTTGGAATACACACATTGTCGAGGAAAGGGCATCTTAAGCAACAAGTTCTTTGTCTACAAAGGTTCTCATGGCGATGGATGAAGCATGATACCTTGCATGTCAATGACTCCATCACCATGAAGTAAATACCCCACTTCATTCATTTTACTTACACTTTGAAGGGTTTATTGGGAAATACTTCTCTACTTGGGTACTGACACGCCTAATAGGGTCTTTTGATGGTCCTCTCGTACATAAACTTGGAAAATTGCATAAATTATTGAGCTAATGTGAAGTTTGAAGAAGATACCTAAAGTGAATTTATTATGTGGATTTCGTATTAAGTGGTGGCTTACTTTGTATGATTCTAATGGCTATGGTATCTTGTAGTTGTTGGTTTTACTTGATTATGTGGGCCTTGTTTGGTCATGATGCACCTTGAAATGGTCCTTTGGAGGATGTTTTCATCATGACACCCAAGATATTGTGCACCAAATAGAGGATTTTGCACATGTGATGTAGAGTTTTGGCCATATGATAATTGGACATGCTTTGGGGTACATTCCCACGCCTCTTGGGCCTTAGACATTGGACATATGAGCTCAAATATTGCAGATATGGTTAGATGGGGCTATCAAATTGGAAACAAGCCCCTCACCTTGGAAAGTGCACACTAGATCATGTTAAGGTTTAATTTGAGGATGTTTCACTTGAAGATGATTGGACACCTTTAGGGAGGGATGATGGGACCTTCTTCCACCTTGGACATTGAGAAAATTAATGATTAGTTCATGCGCTATGATGATTTGATGATGGAGGGGTCRACCTACCATGAGGGCATCCTTTTTAAGATGAGTTGGTGTCCTTTAACCATTATATGTGACCGTTGATGATGAGGTGTGACTTTTCACCATTCTTTGCACCTGTTGATGATGATACATGGTCTTTGKAGACCCTTACACCATTCTAAAGCATAACATCACCTTCATTGTGGCATCCTACACTCACACGTGTCACTTTTGAGGGAAAGTTTTGGCGTATTAGCATGTTTTGTTTATGTTTGAGGATATTTTGGGGGTCGTACTTGACCTATCCAACTTGTAACATGGATATTTTATGTTTTTAGGAGATTTGAGGGTTTGTAGCACCAGGGTTGCCTCATATAACAAAGATAACACTCCTCGTTTGCAAATCATAACTCACACTTGTGGGGAATCACTTCTATAACCCTCTTCTCTTATTTTTTCATAATGGAGTACTTATGTGCACCTCTTGGAGACTATTCTTATGAATGTTTTTCTTTTTTTGGTGTATGATTCATGAAATTAGGGTTTCCTCATGCATAGCGACTTGGTATAGTAATTGTTCTTTCCAACTTTAAATGTTTGTTGTTGGTATATTTCGGTGAATGCTCTATCTAATGGTTGACAAATTACATGTTATCTTATATCCTTGAATGATTTTGTTAGACCGTAAGGAAGGATTATAATTGTTTATCCCCTTCCCTTATCCTATCCATCTTAATTTTATTGAAGCATTGATGTTCAAGTTAGGGATTGTGATTGTATGTCCCCCTAACATTGTCCTTGTTAGTTAAAATATAGGTTTTATGATTGCATAAACTCTATGGTTTGACTTCTTTCCACTTGATTTCTTGTTGGATGCTATAGAAGAAGTAGAATGACACCTAGGGTTTATGATTGTATGAACTTTGTGGTTTGCTTCCTAGAAGGTTAAGCCTATGACTATGATGGTATAATATTAGGGTTTCGATATTTAAGCCTTATCTTGCTTTTATCCTCCATTGAAGTTGTTGCATTGACTCCATATGCCCAAGGATTGAATATGACACTAGTCTTCTTGATAAAACCCTGGCTTAGCTCTTCTTCTCTCTCAATGCTTTGTGTTAGTTTAGGACATTTTCATTTTCATATTCATTTACTATCATTCTTAGTCTAACACCTTGTATTTGTTGTTTGGAATCATATTTAACATATTCATTGTTGCAATAATTGCATTTCCATCCATTAGGGCTTGTCATGTTGCATTCAATTGATATATCTCTTTTTATCATTCAATCATTGGTTAATGATTGATAAGTCTTCTACTTGGTATTTGGCATATTTTCCAAAGTCTTCTTGTTGATCGTCATCATAAATAGGATCTCCATCAAAATAAAAACAACGTATATCCCATATATGTCTTCCAATATGTATAAAATCATAAATATAATCATCATTCCCTTCATTAGATGAAAATTTTACTACATCCAAGGGTTCCTCCAAAATATGTTCACTTTCCAAGTCATGAAAGGATGCAACATAGGAATCAAAAACTTGGGAAAGAGTACAACTTACCATATTCTCATCTTCATGTGAAGGAGGGAAGGAAACTTAAATGATTTCATCTTCATCAGATGGAGAAGAAAACACCAATGTCTCGTATTCATGAGGAGGAGTACTCTCGATAGGGCCTTATTTAAGGAATTGGTCTCTAATGTGATGTGCTTCTTCTTCAACAAATTCATGAGGTATCTCTCGTTCTACTTCATGTGCTTGGTGATTTTCCTCGTGAATCTCTTCTTCAATCTCTTTTTCTTCAATCAAGTCTTCACCATATTCAATAGGGGTATAAAAGAATCCCTCTTCTCGGAGGGCTATCGTATGATCTTGAAGAATATCTTCATACCTCTGAGTTCTTAGGCCCCAACACTTGAGAAATTATTCAATGAAAACCGTGAGAGAAGGTATACTCTTTGGAGTAAGATATTCTTAACCCAATTATTTTGTCTTGCTCCAAAGATAGTAAAAAGAATCTTATTAGAACATCTTCATGTATCACATTTATCTTTGAAATGTATTTCAAAAAATTTATGTGTAACAACCAAAGTTGGATCACTATCAAATTTTGGACAATTATTCCCCCAATCTAGAGAATGATGATTTGGGTATCTAGAAACATTCTTAAGGTCAAGAGAAGGAAACATTTCATGAATGTTGATTTTTCACTAGGTTGGGCTCAAGCATGAAGTTTATTCCAATTTTAGCATTTTACTTGAACCATGGACAATTGCAGTTACACCATTAACAATTTGTTGCAGTAACCAATATCACAGGAATAAATACCATGCACAAGTACACAAGAAGTATTCTGGGAAACCCTTCTCAACAAGGGAATAAAACCCATCCAATCCTTTGTTATATTCTTCAAGAGAAATATCTCCCACACCATAAACCTAGCACATAAATGGGTGCTCACAAAACCTTGAAGGCTAGCGCCCAAGAGAGGTACGCACTTCAACCCTAGAACTTGTACTTGCTAAAATTTCCAAAATCACACTTGTGTTGTGTTTCCTCAATGGGGAAATCACCTATATTTATATTAGAATGGACACATCCAAAGTGTTGTCTATTGACACAACAGGGTTGACCTCAATAACTCAAAATATAATTAATAATTACCATATTAATTATATTTTACATTAATTGTCTTTCACTTTATGGTGGGGTCGACCTGTACCCTTTACATCACAATTAGGGTTACAGGTAAGTCTGACTCTTAGACAATATAGAAATGGATCTCACACACCCACTAGTGCTCAACCACTAGGGGCACTTCCACTTGTGCTTAGCCATAGGGATGTCCAAGTCAACAGATCTCTATCTCACTGTGTCTCACAAGAGAATCATCAGAATACACACTCACTAGTGCTCAGCCACTAGGATCACACCCTCCTGTGCTCAACCACAGGAACGTCCTACTCAATCAATCTCTATCTCATTGAGTCTCACAGTAGAATCATATGGAGTATCACATCATCTCAAATCTTTGCAGAAAGGAGAACAGTAAACCCATCACATGGGCTCCTTCACCCCTCATAGGGGTACACATCGTTTCATCTCAAACGATACACCCATCTCATGGGAATCTTCCCTTATCAAGGGCACACATTGTTTCATATCCGTCTCAGAGAGAACAACATACCTAGCTCATGGGAATCTTACCTACATAGGGGCACCCAATGTTTTATCTCTATCTCAGAGAGAATTACACACCCAGCTCATGGGCATCTTCCCTACACAGGGTCACACAACGTTCCATCTATGTCTCAGAGAGGAACAACACACCCATCTAATGGGCACACCCAACTCATGCTCTCTCTCACAGGCCGACTCACTCTGTCTATGTCCTGGAGGATGTCTCACACAAATGTAATCATCAACACTCCCTCTCATCTAGAGAGGCATTCTCCATCAGGCCAAGTCTCTCACGAAAGTACTCGAACTCTGTCTTGGCTATAGTCATCAGCACTCCCTCTCAGTTAGGGATTTATTCTTCACCAGGCCAAATCTCTCACAGAAGTACTCGAACTTCATCTTGGAAATAATAATCAAAACTCCCTCTCAGCTAGGGAGGTATTCTTCACTAGGCCAAGTCTCTCACGGAAGTACTCAAACTTCGTCTTGGAAAGCGGTTTGGTGAAGATATATGAAATCTGCTCATGGGTAGGAAGGTATTGCACGTGTGTTTCTTTCCTCTGCACCATGTCTCTGATATAATGATATTTTATCTCAATGTGTTTCGATCTATCATGAAATAGAGGGTCCTCATATAGCTTCACATAGTTCAGGTTATCACAATGAATAATGGTAGGATCTATCTCATGATCAAATAAATCTATCAGAAGCTTGTGAAGCCACACTACTTCGCGGACTTCCACACTCAATGCTATATACTTTTCTTCTGCGGTACTCAAGGCCACAAAGCTATGTTTCCTGCTGCACCAGGGAACCATGGTAGACTCTAAGGTAAAACATCAACCAGATGTGCTCTTCTGGTCCACTGCGATCCCTGCTCAATCTACATCGACATATCTCTGCAAAATCAAGTCTACACTGGAGGAATATCTCAGGCCATATCCAACAGTGCTTCATAGATATCTCAATACATGCTTCACTGCTATCCAAGGATTTTGTCTCGACTTGGCTCATGAACTGACTAAGCACATTCACTACATAGCATATATCAGGTCTGGTGTTAACCAGATACATCAATGATCCAATCAGATGTTGGTACACATGTGGATCAATCTCATCTGAATCGAAAGAAGCCTCATTCATCTTCTTCAAGTTCATCATCATCGGTGTAGGCATGGATTTGTAGTCCATCATATCGAATATTTCCACTGTATATTTTCCTTGACTTAGGAAAATCTCATCAGTTCCCTTCCATACTTCTAGTCCCAAGAAGTAGTGCATCATACCCAGATCCTTCATCTTGAAAACAGAAGTCATTGCTCGCTTTCATTTCATTAATAAGACTTTCTGATCTGGTAAGGAATAAATCATCCACATATAGGACCAAGATCAGGCACTTGTCACCAACAATATGATAATATAGGTTTGGATCAGCAACACTCTTGTTGAAATCCAAACTCATCAAGAATCCATCCATCTTTTTGTACCAAGCACGAGGTGCCTTCTTTAGTCCATACAAGGCTTTAGTCAACCTGTACACATGAGATTTCTCATTGTTTATCATGAATCCCTCTGGCTTCTCGATATAAACTTTTTCCTCAGTCTCACCATTGAGAAAGGTTGTCTTTACATCCATCTGATGTAGTTTCCAACTCATGGATAATAGTACAGATGGAAGTGTATCGAGCTACTGGTTCAAATGTCTCATCATAGATAACTCCTTCTATTTGTGGGAATATTTTGGCTACAAGTCTCTCTTTGTATTTCTCGATACTTCCATCAAATGCATGATTGATCTTATAGATCCTTTTGGAAGTCACTCCAGACTTTCCTTCTGGTATCAGAACAATATCCCATACATCATTCTTCAATATAAACTGATATTCTTTTGTCGTGACATCTAGCCATACTTTATCTATTGTAGCTTCTCCATGACAAGAAGGCTCAAAATCAATGATGTGTCCCATGGTTGAAAGGTAGCTCGAAAATATCTTTGGTCTCTTTCTTTATCAGGATGTGCCTTGAGGGGCTACATGTCCCTCTACCTCTTGCAGAGTTTGATGAGCCTAAAAAGACCTTTTATGTCCTACTACAATATCTCTGGGGATATCAACTGGAGAAACTGTATCAACTTGACCAACTGGATCAACTGGAGTAATGGTTGTCTCCTCTGAAATGTTGAAGGGGAGAAGGTAATGTCTCTTCCTTCTTCTCAATTAGTTTGACTCCTTCTTAGTCAAGTAACTCCCTCTGAAGTCTGAAGGATAGATATATCATTTTTCCTGTTTGCTAACTTGAAGATATTTTATGCCTTCTCAGGTGCTCTACTGACTCTACAGTGTTTTGATGATCTTTATACTAAGATAATAATCAACCAAGGAAAGTTGGACTCTCGTACCAGGGATAATGGTCCAAGTCATGAGGGCTCCCACACAAGGGATTATATCCTTCACTATCAAAAATCAAACCAACTATAGATTAATGATTAAATCGAACAAATTACCTTAGTCTACAGTCATGCTCAATCTTGCATTTTTTTTAGAGGAAGTAATCTACATCTCTCTTGACTTCATCCTTTTGAGGTGGGTCTGGATCAATGTCAACGGTGGAAGCATATTGTCTTCCTTTCTTTCTGGTAGGACAATTTCTTGCATAGTGTCCATATGTTTCACATCTGAAGCACTACATCTGTGTCATGTCTCTTCTCTGATCATAACCTGAGGTTGATGAAGTCTTCTCATCTTTGAATGTTTGTCTGAAGTTTCTTTTAAATCTTCCTCCTCTCTTCGTATGAATTGTAAGAGCATGATTGTCGTCAAGAGGGAAGTCTTCCACTCCTCTAACTCTAAGTCTAATTTCTTCTAGGGTACAGTCTATCCACAGACGATCAAAAGTAGGTAGTTTTTCTCTTCCATTGATACTTTTAAGAAATGGTTCCCAATGTTTTGGAAGATTATTGAGAGTGGGAAAAACAAGTTCTCTGTCAAATATGATTTCTTTAATGGCACCTAGTTGATCTCTGGCATATTCATAAAGAAGGCAGCAATGGTGTCACCTTTTGTCATCTTGATACTTTGAAGCTATCCCTTCAATGTAAGTGCTCTAAGGGTGTTGTCATTCTCAAACATATCTTTCAATGCTTCATACATTTCATAGGTTGTTTCGAGGTTGGAAATACAAGGTAGGAGATGATCTCTTACTGAATAGATGATTATATTTCTTGCATTGATGTCATCTTCCTTCCTTTCTTCCTTCTCTTCATTGGTAGTTGTCTCTGGTAAAGTATTTTGTATCACACTCAATAGTTCATCCTCTTCAAGGGTGATCTGAAGTCTTGACTTCTAGGAGATGAATTTGCTTGATCCATCAAGCCTATCTTCTACCAAAGTTTTGTTCTTCATATTTTTTAGAGTCTTCACAAACCCTTGTCAACTAGGCTAGAAAACCTAACAGCTAGGATAGGCTAGAGACCTTAGGTTTTGTTGGGATTATGATTGCCAACAATAAGACTTAAGAGAGTCATAACAATATTGGTGAGATGAAAATCTCCTTCAATGTGTAGAAACCCTAAAATCTACAGAAAATTGTGAAACCCTAGAACCCTAGGGCCAAAAATTTAAAATGCTGGGAATTTTACTCTGAGAGTCTCTGGAGGTGCGTTGGAGGAGGTTGTACTCTCCTATGACAAAATTATCCCCAACGTCCAATTATTAAGGGTTGAAACTAAAAAAGAAGGAGGGTTGTACGAAATTTCTAGAAGCCCTAGGAGGGTCGTATGGTTCTACAAAAAGAGGACGGCTTGCTTTGAAGGCTTGTGCAATGGATTCTTCAAGACCTATGCTCTAATCCCATGTTCAATTTTTCACTAAGCTAGGCTCAAGCATGAAGTTTATTCCAATTTTAGAATTTTACTTGAACCATAGACAATTGTAGTTACACCATAAACAATTTGTTGCAGTAACCAAGATCACAAGAAGAAATACCATGCACAAGTACACAAGAAGTATCATGGGAAACTCTTCTCAAAAAGGGAAGAAAACCCAACCAATCCTTTGTTATATTCTTCAAGATAAATACCTCCCACACCATAAACCTAGCACACAAAAGGGTGCCCACAAAACCTAGAAGGCTAGCGCCCAAGAGAGGTGCGCACTTTAGCCCTAGAACTTGTACTTGCTAAAATTTACAAAATCACACTTGTGTTGTGTTTCCTCAATGGGGAAATAACCTTTATTTATATTAGACTGGACACATCAAAAGTGGTGTCTATTGGCACAATAGGGTCGACCTAAATAACTCAAAATATAATTAATAATTACCATATCAATTATCTTTTACATTAATTAACTTTAATTTTATGGTGGGGTCAACATGTACCATTTACATCACAATTAGGGTTACAGGTAAGTCTGACTCTTAGACAATATAGCAAGGGATATCACACACCCACTAGTGCACAACAAATAGGGGAACGTCCACCTGTGCTCAGCCACAAGGACATCCAAGTCAACAGATCTCGATCTCACTATGTCTCACAGGAGAATCATCAGGATACACACTCACTAGTGCTCAGCCACTAGGATCACGTTTGTTGAGGAAAAGATATGAATTATCTTACTCAAGCATTTTTGAATCTTAGATGGTTAAGACAAGATAGTCGGGAATATCACCCTATGTTTTATAGCCTCAAAAATATTTTCCCAATCCATGAGTATTAATTACAAGGGGTTTGGGCTGATTTTTTTATGAAAAAAGTGTTGCAAAATAACATAAAATGTTTATATAATTTTCTGAAAAATATACAGATTACAGAAAGTAAATGTGGAGATCAAAAATCAAAAGTAACCAAGTCACAGATACACACAAATGAGATAGAATA
>SNQJ01S0018165.1:203198-216019 GCA_010110895.2 Picea sitchensis | reverse complement strand
GAACATATCGTGACCATCATATTTCCTAACTACAAATGCATACTAATGCATACTAAAGAAACACATGTTTACCTAATGAAAAATTAGACCAAGTAGATCTTAACTAACTCCTAAGTGTCTAAATATCCTAACATGGAAGAAATATATTCATCATGGTGGTGGTTGATCATATTTCAAAATATGATCATTTCTGTTCTCTGTAACATCCCTTCACCGCATCCACAGTGGCCCAATTTTTCATGGATAATGTCTTCAAACTTCATGGAATGTCGCATTCTATTGTCTCTAATAGGGATACCATGTTCACCAACAATTTTTGGAAAGAATTGTTCAAGCTATGGGGTTCCCAATTACATCCCAACATCGCCTATCATCCCCACACTAAGGACCAAACTGAAATAGTCAACAAGTGTTTGTAAACATATTTAAGGTGTTTTTCATCTGATGTTCAACATCAGTGGGCTCATTGGTTACCACTGGATGAATGGTGGTACAACACCACTTACCATACAACCACTCACATGACTCATTTTGAAGCAGTCTATGGAAAAAAATCCACTGTTAGTTCTCCCATACATGCCAGGTGTCTCTAAGGTTCATAAGGTGGAAAAAAATATGACAGTACATGAGGCTATTCTCCATACCCTCAAAGACAATTTGGTGATGGAAACAAGAAGATCAAGGTTGTTTTTAACGTCAATTTGTTGAAGGGGACCATGTGTTTCTTTTTTTGAAACCTTATAAGTAGAATCCACTCAAACATGAACATTGTTAGAAGCTTGCTCCCAAATTTTATGGTCCTTATGCCATTCTCAAGTATGTGGGGCCTGTCACATACCAATTAGTTTTTCCTTGTGATTCTAATCTTCATCATGTTTTTCATGTTTCATTCTTAAATAAGGTGTTTGGAACTAAGTTCCAAACTCAAATCCATCTCCCTAAGTTGGATGAAGAAGTTTCCATTTGGTTGCAGCCCCAAGTAGTCTTGGACCAATGTGAATTTCATCTCTGTCAGTGCACCTTCTAGGAAGTGCTAGTGCAATGAAAAGATACAACTCTAGAATATGCCACATGGGATCCTACTACCATTCTGCAATAATTTCCTCTTCTCAAGCCTTGAGGAAAAGGCTATTTTTCAATGGGAGGGCATGTTAGGGACCTAACCTCCAAAACTCAAAATCCAAAACTCAAAATCCTTGGAACTTCCAACATTGATATTTCGTAGACAGTAGCACTAGATCCTTGGAAAGAAGTGGACCAACCCAAGGGACTACATTGCAGAGAACAAATTTATTTTCTTTGGGTTGTGCAATATGAGGGGGATAGAGAATTAGTAAGTTGGGATTTTTTGTGTGACTGAGTAGACTATGACAACATGATAGTTGACTAGTGTGTGTGTTTTATAGTCAACCTAGGAACCTGTCCTTATGGATTCATAGCCTCAGCTTGGGTGTGGCATATCATAGATATTGAATGTGAAATAGAGCATAAGGTTGGGTGGAACATACAACATCTACATCTCGTTGGCATGGCATTATGATAAATATAATATCTCTATGCACTATGTATTTCAATTCCATTCCATTAATTAATTATTTAATGGTGTATCTTTCATGTGTCTATGATCAATTAATGTTTTCTTGAATACTTTGTGATCCTGTAATTGTTAGTATGATTCTTTATTATTGCATGCACTTTGGTTCCACTCCATGCTTCTTGTATTATTTTTGGTATAGAAATCTTGAAATCATTTCAAGAATGTCAATTTTTGTAGTTCTCAAGCCATATGGGCCACACATAGGATGGAAAATTTATACTTAGCATTGTTGGAAATATTTATATTTTTGATTCACTAGTTCATTATTAGTTAACTATTTCTATTTTAGACTTTCCAATTTTACAAAATCGCTATTATGCATGCATGCATTCCTAGGGAAAATTGCATTGTTAGTTCAGTTTTATTAATTATGGAATGTTCTTCCCTATATGAGTATGTATCACTCATTCATTCATAGTATTTGATCATTCAATAATTGATCAACTCATTGGAGTAGTGTGAATATATTTTCTCATTCTTCCATATTGAATCTCTCATCTTTTTCTTGATAAGATTTGTTTGTATTTTCTTTAACTAGGTCTCATGTGTAGGTTTCCATGAAACATTGACATGGTATCAGAGTCGAGATACTTGGATCAAGCTAGATGATCACAGTGTTCAATTTGAGGATATTCCTTTGCATGTACCACCAATGCAACATGTGGATACTCTTGTTCTACCATCAGTTCCAGACATCAGAGATGATGATTCCATACACTCAGATGCTACAGATTCAGACTCAGATTCATGATATTATATACATGGATTTGAGCAAGTAGTACAGCTAGATGAGGAACTAGTGTTGGATCTTTATCATATTCCCAAGTGGGAACAATCCACACTTCAGGCAACAGGTGACCTTGTAGGGAATCCATTGGATTCAAGGAGGACTCGATATTAGTATGAGGAGCCTTCTCATGTACTTTAAGCTTCTGAACTAGTGATTCCCATGCATTTTTATATGGTTCAATCTTCCAATCCACAGACCTATAGTAAGGCTATGGGAAATCCATTACGGGAAGCATCCATGCAAGAGGAGTATGACTCACTCCTAGAGAATCAGACTTTGGATTTGGTTCCACTTCCACTAGGGAGGAAACTTGTCATATGAAAATGGGTCTATAGGACCAAAAGTGAAATAGATGGTCAGGTGAGAAGGTACAAGGAAATATTATTTGCAAAAGGATTTCAATAGATTCATGGGATAGAATATGATGAGACCTTTTCTCCTATAGAAAATATGGACTCCATTTGCTTGGTTCTATCCATTTTGTCACCCAAAGGAAGGGAAGTTAACCATATGGATGTGAATAATGATTTTATTCATGGTGATATTTCATAGGATATCTACATGGAGAAGCCATAGGGGTTCATTCATAACTCATATTTAGTATGCATATTGAAGAAGTCGCTATATGGACTCAATCATGCACCTAGAGAATGGTATTAAAAGATGGATTCTTATCTGATTTCACATGATTTTGTTAGATGTAAATATGATTGCAATGTTTACATGATGAGGACTATTGACTCTTTGATGATATTTTGATTACTGGTAGCTCTGCTTCAGCCATTGTTGTAGTCAAATATATTTTACATGGCAGGTTCTCTATGACAGATATGGGTCCACTTCACTTCTTTCTTGGTCTTGATATTATTCAGAATGCTTCGAGAATCAAAATTTCTCAGGCTAAGTATGTCACGGATCTTCTGGATAGATTCCACATGACAAATTTTAATTCTGCACCTACACCCTTCTTATCTGGGATCATACTTGAGGATGGCGGGGATACACCATTAGTGGAAAAAACTTTGTATCAAAATTTGGTGGGGACTCTTTTGTATCTCACCCACACCCATATGGATATTTCATATGTATTAGGAGAAGTTTCCAGATACATGCAAGATCCCCATGATCTACACTTGAAGTCTTCCAAGTGCATCCTCAGATATCTTCATGGCACCATGAGTTATGGGATTCACTATGTAGTTGTTTTTTCATTGAATCTCATAGGATTCACAGATTCATATTGGTATGTCGATGGAACATATTGTAATTCCACTTCTGCATACACTCTCATTTTGGGGTCAGGCCCCATTTGCTGGTCAAGTAAGAAGAAATCATCCATTCATTTATCTTTCACCAAGGTCAAGTACAGAGGAGTAGTCAACTGTATCTAGTTTTGTTGTCTGAATATCATTTTGTGTGACAATTAGAGTACACTAAGATTTTTCATAGATCCATACAGTGGCAACGAACCAAACACATTGAGGTCCAAATGCATTACATCAGAGATCTAGTACACGACAGGATCATTGATCTGCAGTTCTATCCTTCCTCTAAAAATACTGTCGACATCTTCACCAAGACCTTGACTGGGAAGAAGTTTCATACTTTGCAAAATCATCTTGGAGTGAAGAACACAATTTCCTAGTAGCTGCCTTTTCTTCTTTTGATGCATTGTCTCTTAAGGGGGGGTTTTGTTCCCATGTGGTTTTCCCTCTTTCCTCATTTTTTTTCAATGTCATTAGTTGCATTGTACATGAATACCTAATATGGCCTATTTGTTGGGACTTATTTTTTATTACTCCATAGTGATGTTCAAGGGGGGTGTTGTAAATATTTATATTTTTGACTCACTAATTCACTATTAGTTAACAAGTTCTATTTTAGAATTTCCAATTTTAGACCATCATTATTATGCATGCATGAATTCCTAAGGAAAATATCATTGTTAGTTGTCTTTTCTTAATTATGGAATGTTCTACCCCATATGAGTGTGTATTTCACACTCATTCATAGTATTCAATCATTCGATCAATGATCATCTCATTGGAGTACTATGAATATATTTTCTCAGTCTTCCATATTGAATCTCTTGTCCTTTTCTTGATAAGATTTGTTTGTATTTTCTTTAGATAGGTGCCTTATCAAGGTATCCATGAAACATTGACAAGCATAGGTAGAAATGGAGAGTAACTTATCCCCTGAAGACTTTTCTTGAAAATATGAAATTTTGGAATATTTGGGAATTTTTCCATATGTGATGATGTGGAGGCCACGTGTCAAGTGAGGTGGAATGCCATGGTGGTAGGTCCATGGTGGAAGAGTTATGAGCCAAGTGTGCATGTGGTAGGCCCATGGTGGAAGGATCAAGGTTCAATGGTGGAAAGGTAATGGTTCCATGGATTATGTCAATGCCACGACATAAAGGAAGTTTGTGAGACTTTGGAAACATGGTTTTTGGGTTGTTCCTAAAACCCTCACAACCAATAAAAGGATAAAACGTGGTAGGAGGGTGTTAAGTGGTTGAAATAATTTGAAATATGGCCAATTATCATGATATTCAAACTCCCACAATGCATGGAAAGAATTGATCTTGTCTCCTTCTCCATTATCCGATCTAGCACACCATAAGTTTGTATGGTTTAAGTTGGGAACAACCTGGAAGCCCATAGAAGAACTCAATGATATATATGAGAACTATAGTTGGGGATATATGCACATAGGGTAAAGGTATTGGATGGGACTCTCCTATCCCATTGAATATTGAGAGAATGTATCGTGGATCATTGGGCCTGGGTGGGGCTGGAGAAAAATAAAGGAAAAGAAAATAAAGAAAAAGGAAAAGAAATGAGAGGAAGAAGGAAGGGGATGAAAAGAGGATGGTAAGGTAAGGCAAGGGTGGCTAGAGGGATGACATGGAATTTTCTTAGGGTTCGATGTGGATCTGAGGTTTCACATCAATAATCATGTTAGTATATTTCCACATAGGTAGATTATGCCTTATGTTTAAAGAAAAAGAAAGACTAGAGACAAATTATTATTTTTTCCATAACAAGAGCATAATAACCTATATTGAAAATTTCTAGTTATTTCCATACTGAGGAGGGATACAAAATTTCCAATGAGGGTCATTTCTAGTTTGGGATATAGCTAGTTTGGCTAAAAATTCCAAGTCTAGAGAAAAGTGTAAAAGGGACAAACTTGTTAATTCTATATTGCTGAAAAATTTGACTAGAGAAACAAATTGATAATTTGAAAGTTGTTGTGTGTTCACCATCACCAATATCATCAGTTCCTTACTCACATACTCATTCAAATGGGAGTTTTTATGCAGCTAAAGAGTCAAGGAGAAACCTAGAAGTTTCTCCCATTAGGCCTCAACAAATATGATATGATTTGGATAGCTTGAAAGTAGATCTTAGGAAGCTTAAGCCACCGACATTTGATGGTGAAAACAAAAATAGAGATTTCGTTGAAACCTAGTTGCTTGGAATCCAAAAATATTTCTAGCTACGTAGATACTCATCTAACCTAGAATCCAATATTTCCATATACCATTTATATGGAAAATATTCTATGTGGTGGGACCAGATAAAGAAAGTCAATCACATTGATGAGAAAAGGATTTCTTGGAATCAATTCAATAAATTCTTCTAGTAGTAGTGTTATCACCTAAAAATTTCTCACAAATATATATAGTTGATCACCAGAAGGGTCATTAGTTCAATACACAAAGTTGCATACTCATGGAATTAATACACCATCTTCAGCAAAACAAACATTATACAACGTGGGGTTTTTAATGATCTGTGTGAATACAAAATATGGATTTTTTGTGATTTTTGTGCCTGTTGGCATAAAAGTGGTCAGACCAGGGTTCTTCTCAAGTTACCAACAAAATGTACCGAAGTAGTCTAGAGAATTGAAATTTTCATCTTCCCGGGAGGAAATAAGTCTCACCCGA
The DNA here is from genome assembly GCA_010110895.2 of Picea sitchensis. Classification (NCBI taxonomy): domain Eukaryota; kingdom Viridiplantae; phylum Streptophyta; class Pinopsida; order Pinales; family Pinaceae; genus Picea; species Picea sitchensis. The sequence goes on along the minus strand of SNQJ01S0018165.1, from coordinate 209,671 downwards.
AGTGAAACCGAGACGAGAAAGAGAGGGAAGGGTAAGGAGAATACTGGGACAGATCATGGAGTGATCAAGATTCATATTAGTCTTGCACAAGATAGATTAAACATGTAGCAGTTCTGAACATTTCCTAACTAAGAATAAAGAAAACATGGTTGTGTCTCCATTCATAATGAAGCAATTTAAGTAGATCAGACATAAAATATAATGCAAAGAAACAATAAATACATTTAGGAGACTAAATAGACAAGATATATTCAAATTTTGTGCCTCCTATTATATTACCATATCAGGTTCTTCTCACAGATCGATTCTCATACACAAGTAATCATAGGATGCACCTCATCAAATATGAGATAATGTTATAGTCTCTTGCTCCTCTACATATAGACTGATACAAAACTTGGATACATTGATAGTATGGTTCTTACCTAGATCTACAAAACTCAACTATGCTAACAGTATGAGCCATTACCATAGTGACTCTCGTCACAACATCAAAACTAACAACAACAACAACAATAACAATCCCAGACCAACAACCCTTTTACAATCATATCAGTCTCATATATATAATTTGATCTTTGATCTTTGATATTGTTGGTTGAGAACTTGAGAGTTCTCTCTTCTTCTTGATTTTGTTGCAACTTATTTCCTCAAACTAATGTTACATTGTCCTTCCAACCTCTTTATGTTTCTTTCCTTAATTCGTTGTCTAGCTCCTCATCAACTTGCACAACTTTTGTTCTCCAAAATGAAGCTACATCATATCTTGTATAGATTCTATTCATCAAAAAGAAGGGCTCAACAGGCTCTGACCACAATCCTTGACTCGCCCCGAGTCAAGTCTTTGGCTCTTCTGTGGTCGGTGGGTTGGCTTGTTTCTCTTCCTTGCCTTCTGGTTCTAGGTTTCTTCTCTTTCTAGCTTGGATTGTTTCTGCTTTATATTCTTCAAACAAAGGGCCCAACTTGGGTACTAGTTCGAGGGCTCTTTTCTTGACATATTGGAAGTTNGGGTTGGCTTGTTTCTCTTCCTTGCCTTCTGGTTCTAGGTTTCTTCTCTTTCTAGCTTGGATTGTTTCTGCTTTATATTCTTCAAACAAAGGGCCCAACTTGGGTACTAGTTCGAGGGCTCTTTTCTTGACATATTGGAAGTTTTCCACTTTGTCCTGCCACTTCCTGGCAAGTATTGAAGATTCAACAAAAAAATGTTGGGTTGCGTCTGTGATGCATTCTTTTGTCTTGGACTCCACTAGAGAGTTCCATTATGAATCATCTATGGCATCCACTTGATGCATATGTAGGTAATATGTCTAGAATATAGGTCGCAACTGTCGTATTTCTTTCCTAGCCATAGTTTGAGCTTCATATAGTTCATTAAGATCATCATCTGCCTATTGGATCTTGTCAAAATTCTCTTTTTCTTCCAGTGGATCTAGGGTGTTGGTTGTTTCTTCATTGAGCGATTGGATCTTCACGTGCAATTCCTCCAATGTTTGGTTGTGCCTTGAAATGATTCCCATCCAATCAATAACCTCTCTGAAGATGTATTTTCATTGTGCATTCCTTTTATGAAAGGTTTCTCTTGCATTGTTTCCTTCCTAAACGATTTTCTCCATTTTCTCTTGTATCTTCCTGGGTTGCAGTTTGTCTTCTCTCTTATTGTCCTGCAACTGTACTTTGAGATTTTATTCTCTTTCTTATATCTATGACCAGTCTACCTGAAGTAATTCAATATGATCTGCAAGATCGCTTCTTGTGTTGGATTCTGGAAGCTGAGGTGTTGTCTTTCTGATCATTGTCCAGGCCTCCATGAGTTTTACCTTTATCTTTTCTACCTTTTGTTTTGCCTGAATCTTTGAATATTCCTCTTGCATTCGTTGTTCTTGTGCAAGGAGTCCTTCTTGTTTCTAGAACTCAACTTCTCATTCGGTCTGGTGGATCCTCTGCTCCAATTTCTCAGTCGAGGCTCTAATTATGCCCACCATTTGCATTGTCATAAACTGAGGGAGATTTCCTGATGAAGGAACAACATCGAGGGGTAATCATACTTGTAGTGGAAGTCCACTAGCCATGGAATGTTCATATGGTGTCTCCACCTCTTCTTCCCCCAGGGATGAACCTTGCAGTTGATGTGCAAGTCTCGGCTTCAGAGTTGTTAGAAGTGGAGGGTGAACCTTTGTCTTCGCCAAGAAAATATGCAACAGTTCTACGCATTGTTGTGGATTCTGGAGTACTGTATCGAGTTGTTCCTTCAAATATGTTGCGCTCTGCCTCGATGTTGTGTGGGGTTCTATATGAATTATTGTTCTCTTGCCTTTGTTTTTAACGAAACTTCTATAGTCTCACTTCTGATGATGGGAATCTCAGCATTGACTGTTGAGAGAGGACTTTGGGTGCCTAGAACTTGTGGTATTGGAACAAGTAGTGGAATTTTGGGTCACTGACTCTCTACTGAGGGAAAAGTGACCAGAATGGGTACTGATGGAGTGCTTGGATGGATCAATGCATCAGTGGTCATGGTAGTGGGTTCTACTACCTTCTCATAAGGGTCAGGGAGATCCAGTTGCATGGGCTTGGGTGAAGTGGGTTGGGTTGGAGCGATGGTATCTTGCAGTGACGATGATGTTTTTGGTGGAAATCGATATTTCTCAGTGATGATGGTTGTGTAGGAAGTGGTGTATGGATCAGGATCATCTGTGATATTAATCATAGTCTAGGAAGCGTGAGTGGTGGCTCTAGTATGAGGTACAACCATGGATATGGGATGTGGGTTCAAAATTTTAATAGGGGAAATACCTTTTCGGGGTTTCTTCGTCAAAAAATCCCCTATGAATGTGGTGGCTAGAATTTTGTTGACATCCTTCCCTGATAGCATGGATTTTTCTGAGAGTTGCATAAACTTAGGTCGTGTCCTCTTCTTCCACAATAGAGGTTCTTGATCCTCTTCTTCTTCTGCTTCTAATGGCATCTGGACCTTCTGCTTATTTTCTGCTAAGCCAGAACTCGGCCCGACTCCTTCTTCCTGCCCCTTTTTCTTCAGGAGATATGATGGAAAGAGATAGAGCATGTCATACTTGCATGGGTTATTCTTAACACTGGACCATGACACGAATTCATTGTCGAAGGCTTATTCATCCAAATAGAAGGGTAACGACCTCGTATGGAAGTCCTTAGACTTCACATGCCTTGACCAAACAAACATGTAGTGTCTATTTAGCCCGAATACGATGTTCCAAGTATTGAGATTCAATAACATGTGGTATGCGCAACCGTTGAGTTGCATCAAAAATTTGGTTGTACCACTTCAGGAACGTTGCATTTTTGAATTCCATATTCTTGAAGTTTGACCTTGTGTGCCAAGGTTCGAACATCTTGGCTAGGCGACCCTTGTCTGCAAAGGAAAATTGTCTTCATGAGGGTGACGTCCATTTCCACATGGCAAATGTGACTAACAAGTAGTCGTATTTAAAATTTCCTCCTTTCTCTTAAGCCTCCTCAAACGCAACAAGGAGCTCCTCTAGTAGGTAGCTGCACCAGTTGAACACAACACCATTTATGCATAAGTATATTATGGAAAGAGAATATAAGGGGCATTCTCTTATGTAGTATGAATGCATAACCTTTCTAGTGATCACCTAGTAGGATATTCAGACCTTCTCTGGTAAGATTGGGTCGATTTTGGTCATCGATCCACCTCTTTGTGTATGGAATTTCTCATATACGTTGACTTTTCCCTTCTTCTTCCCATGCTTGCTTGGGCCTTAGAATCCTTTTGAGACATCCTCACCTTCAAGGGATAGTCTAATGTGCTAGTGGATATCCTCAGCATGAATCATATATCTCCTATCGAGCCATAATCTCTTGTCATGCACCTGACTGATCAACAAATTGGTGCATCGCGCAACCTCTCCCATAGTTTCGAAAACCAGTATATCCTTGAGGTTCATGATGGTTGAATTGAATAGGTTGATGAAATTTGGCTTTGAAACAAACTGCATGCCTCCTAGTGCATCGAGAGCCAAGTCCTATAATACACTGATATTCATTTGTGGGAAAAATTCTTGGTATGTCAGGTCGAGGTCGAGGAGGTTTACCTGCTCGGCCTTTCCCTTGACATCACCCATGATCTCAACCCAGGGATCACATGACTCCTCTACAATTGCATCTTTTGAAGCTAAGGTCCAACCTCATATTTCTCCCGGCATGCTGGCTCTGGATTTCTTAGAAAACTTAGATGGACTGAGTAGGGGCTCGACGTTGTGACTAGGGAGAAGGAGATCTCACAAGCTAGATGAGAGTGTAGATAGCACAAGACAAAATATAACTAATGGAAAAAATGAGCCTCACTCATCAGTTCACAAAATTTATATGTGGGAAAAATAAAGAGCTTTGTAATTACTCCTAAGGACACTCATTATGAAACCATAAATGAAATATCAGACTGAGGTGTCTGACAGGACTGATAATGGGGTAATATATATAGGGTGATCCCGACCTTTAATAAATGAGCTGAAAAGGACGTGGTTGACCTAAGGGATTATCATTTTAATGGTTGAGGATCTTGGCAAGGATGTTGATGGTATGTATGATGATCGTGCCTTTATGTCTTAACGAAAAGGTCTGATGGGTTACTGTAGCTACCATAAAGTGTATGACTAGACATGATGTGTGTGGCACATGGGCTGTGATATAGTTCAGATTCACCCCACCTCTGACCATAATGGGGGTCCCTGTCATATTTTATGATTTCATTTAATGTAATGGTGGCTCTTTAGATCCTGTGTAGTTGAGTAAGAATTTTTGAATGAAAGAAACGCTTAGAATGAAAAAAAAAGTATATGTCATGGTGCAACAATGCACACTCTAACGTTATTAACTGAATTAAAGAAATTATAGGAAATCAAAATATAACTACTGTACATGCTCCTTTGGACTTGAGCAACAGTACTTTGGCTTAATCATGAGAAATATAGGGTTTTAGGCGGGTTACATTCATCCATATTAGTCAAAGGATACCATCCATTTGTGCTATCTTGACTGCACCAGAGTGTCATATTTTCACAACTATGAATGGACGCAACCAATGCATGCACAACTTGCATGGATGTTTCTGATATCGAATGTCATAAAGGAGTACCTTATCCCCTTGCGTGAATATTTTGGACTTAATATGCTTGTCATCCCAATATTTTTGTCTAGATTTCTCAACTGTCTAATTAAAATCTACTAAAAATATTGCTTCCTCAAGCACTTGCAATTCTTCAATGCTCTGCACAATCGATTCATCATCTATCATGTGTGTAGCCTATGCTATATAGAAACTAGCGGTAATAAATTTTGTAGGTACAACAAATTATTTCCCATAAACAAACTGAAATGGATTACATGTGTAGCTTCTTCATGGTAGTCCTGTAAGCCCACAAGACTGCTATAACTCTATCATGCCAGTCTTCCCTAGTTGCGCAACATATTTTTGTTAGTCATGTTTCCATAATTTTATTGAATGCCTCCATTGTACCATTATCTTATGGATGGTAGGGAATTCTCTTATGGTGTTGTATAAGGAATTTTGTTTTCAACGTTGTAATTGTACTGCTAATAAAGTGACTACCTTGATCACTGGTCAAACTTCTAGGACATCCAAACCGAGTGATGATGTTCTCAAAGATAAATATAACAGTTGTATCTATCAAAAAGTCTTGAACTACCTCTTCTTCATCCCATATTGTGAGGTAATAAGTTGCGATAATGATATATCTAGCCTTTGAGTGCTTAGACGGGGGATTGATCAGTCCAATAAAATCAACCTCCCACTTCTCAAATGCCTGAAGTGCTCTAAATGGATGAAGGGGTCATTCATCTATGCGTGATGGATTTCCTACTCTTTGGAAGATGTTGCAATATATAAAATACTCCTTAGCATCTTTAAATAACGTGTCCCACCATAATCCTACTTGAAGTATCTTTTGTGCACTAGCTTTACCTCCAACATGTCCTCCCGCAACTCCACTATGGCATTCCCATAGGATGTCCTATCTCTCATGGTCCAAGACACATCTCCTAAGGATGTTGTCGAGTCCTAGTTTGTAAAGTTGTCCTGAAATCAGTTGATAGTCTTCTACACGAACCACCATATGTCACTTTTGGGTTGCAGAGTAAGTTTCTTGCCAGGTACCTGTACTGAGGAAGACAACAATGTCTTCAAGATGCTCTGGGATGGCCTCAATCTAGAACATTTTCACATATGGGATTTGATCATTCACTTCTCCACCACTTTTCCCTAACTCCAACCTAGAAAGGTGATCTAGACCTACATTACATCTTACTTCTTTGAAAATTACTTCAAACGAGAACTCTTAAAAATGCAGTAGCCACCTACAAATTCTTCCTTCATGTATTGGTTTATTGACTAGGTACTTCAACGCAGAATGGTCAGTAAAAAACTCGAAATGAGATCCTAACAAGTAGTGTCTAAA
>SNQJ01S0018165.1:192743-203188 GCA_010110895.2 Picea sitchensis | reverse complement strand
TGCACCTTATCAACCATGATAAGACAATAATGAGAGCATGGGTCCTCCAACCATTCTTCTAGGATAACTCAATCTGCAAAGCGTCTTCCTGTGAGGGCTTTCACCATAAGGGGACCACTTTGGAGTTCATCCATTTGTACACATTACCAATCATGATAAGACAATAATGAGTCATCTATACATTTTTCCAACAATGCATCATATACCAATGAAACCATGTCGATCCATCGTCATCATGTATCAATGAAAACTCATTGATCCATCTTCATCTATGCATTCTCATCAAGGAAAATACATATTATATTACATCAATCATCAATCAATCAATCATTTGACATCAATCAATCACTTGACATAAATCTATCAAACCATTGGCATCAATGACAACATGATCCAACACTTTATTCCTCTGAGTGGCCTCCATTTCCACATTGAAAATGATACTAACAGCTATCCATATGTGAAAGTTTTACATTTCTCATGAGCTTCCTCACAAGCAACTAAGAGTTCCTCTAGTAGGTAGTTGCACCAATTCAGCACAACTCCACTTACATAGAAATATTCTACCGAAAGAGCATCTAAGGTGCATTTTCACTTATAGTAGGAGATCATGGCCTTACTCGCAATTACATAGCAAGTTGTCCAGATCGTTTCTGGAATAATCGGGTCAATATTCTTCGTGCACCCTCCTCTCCGAGTGTGGAATTTCTCATACATGATGAATTATCCCTTTCTCTTCCCATGCTTGCTCGGGCCTTGAAATCATTTGGACACAGTCTCACCCTCTAGGGATAATCTAGTGATATGGTAGATATCTTCCACATGAATTAGATATCTTCGATCGAGCCATAGGCTCCTATCATGCACTCGACTGATAAGAAATTGTGTGCACCGCGCAACCTCACCAGTGGTCCTGAAGACTGGTAAATCCCTGAGGTGGATAATTGTCTAATTGAAAAGGTTGATGAAGTCTGGTTTTGGGACAAATTTCATGCCTCCCATTGCATCTGGAGCTAAGTCCCAAAACACACTAATGTTCATCTGCAGAAACAACACTTAGTCCCTCAAATCAAGGTCTGAAGTTTTACTTTCTTGGTCTTCCCCTTGACATCACATATGACCTCAATCCTGGGATCATACGACTCATATGGAATTTCTTCTTTGGGAGAAAAATTCCGTCCTCCTGCTAGTATCAACATGTTGGCTCTGAAGGGCTAGTAAACTGGGTGATTTGGGGTCGGGGTTGCGACTGGGGAGAAACAATCTTCTTAAAGTATGCTCAGATGCAGATAATTCAAAACTAGAGGGTAGTTAAAAAAATACAGTGAATCTCACTCCTCAAGTTCATAAGATATTATAAACTGGATAACTGGAAAACTCTATAGTCATTCATAAAGACACTCATCATTAGGCTATAAACACAATCTTAGGATTAGGTGTTCGACGAGACTTGTAATGGGGTAATATCTATATGGTGATATTAGATTTTAATGTACGGAATAACAAGGACATGGTTGAACTGAGGGGATTACCATTTTAACGGTTGGGGATCCTGTCGGGGATGTCGATGGCATCTACACATATCATGCCTTTATGGCTTGACAAAACGTTCTGACGGGTTACTATAGCTACCATAAAGGGAATGACTAGACGGGATGTGTATGTCACATGGGCTATGATACAGATCAGATTCGCCCCCCCTCCGATCACAATGGGGGTCCCCGTCATGTTTAATGACTTCATTTCATGTAAGAGTCGTTGTTCCAATCATGGGAAGCCAAAGAAGTGTTTCTGAATAGAAGGAACACTTAGACTGAAAAATAAACATATATCATGGTGCAACTATGCATACTTCGACATTATTAACTCAATTAAATAAATTACAAAAAATTAAAATATAACTATTGTACATGCTCCTTTGTACTAGAGCAACAGTCCTTTGGCTCAATCATGAGAAATGTAGGGTTTTAGGTGGGAACCATTCACCTAAACTGATCAAAGGATACCATTCAGTTGTGCTAGCTTCACTGCACCGGAGTGTCATATTTCCACAACTGTCAATGGACCCAACAAATGCATGTGCAACTTTCTTGGATGCTTCTAATACTGGTTTTCATAGAGTATTACCTTATCCCCTTACACAAACATTTTTTCCTTAATGTTCCTATAATGCCAATATGTATGTCTATCTTTCTCAACGAACTGATGAAAATCTACCAGAAATCTTTCTTCCTCAAGTTCTTGCAAGTCTGCAATCCTATGCACAACTGATTCATCATATGTCATGTGTGTAGCCTATGCTATATAGAGAATAGGGGTGATAAAATCTACAGTTACACAAACTTATTTCCCATAAACCAACTGAAATGGAGTATACTCATGTAGATTCTCCGTGGTTGTCCTGTAAGCCCACAAGAATGTTGGAACTCTATCATCCCAGTATTCCCTATTTGCACAACATACTTTTTTCGGTCCTCTTTCTATAATTTTATTAAAGGCCTCCATAGTACCGTTAGCTTGTGGATGATAGGGACTATTCTTATGGTGTTGTATAAGGAATTTTGTTGTCAACGTTGTGATTGTACTGCTAATAAAGTGACTACCTTGATCACTAGTCAAACTTCTAGGGCATCCAAACCGAGTGATTGGTCGAACAATCTTGAAATACCTATGATTCATCCCATCTTGTGAGGTAATATGTTGTGGTAATGATGTATCTATCCTTTAAATGCTTATCTGGTGGGTTTATTGGTCCAATAAAGTCAACATACCACTTCTCAAATGCCTGAAGTAATCTGACTGACTGAAGGGGTAATTCGTCTTTGTGTGATAGATTTCCTATTCTTTGGTAGGTGTCACGAGATCTAGCATACTCTTTAGCATCTTTAAATAATGTATCCCACCATAATCCATCTTGAAGTACCTTTTTTGTCGTATCCTTACCTCCAACATGTCCTCCCACAACTCCATTGTGGCATTCCCATAGGATACCTTACCTCTTGTGGTTCAAGACACATCGTCTGAGGATGTTGTCTAGTCCCAATTTGTAAATTTGTCCCACAATCAGTTGATAGTTGGCTGCGCGAAACACCATATGTCATTTTTGGGTTGCAGAGTAAGTTTATGGTCAGGTCCTTGTATTGAGGATGACAGTAATGTCTTCAATATACTTTGGGATGGCCTAAATTCGGAACATGTCTGCATTTGGGAGATGATCATCCAGTGCTCCACCACTTTCCCCTGAATCCAACCTGGAAAGGTGATCTGGACCTACATTGCTTCTTTCTTGGTTGACATTTAATTCAAATGAAAACTCTTGAAATAGAAATATCCACCTGCAAATCCTTCCTTCAAGTATTGGTTTATTAACTAAGTACTTCAACACAAAGTGGTCAGTCAAAAATTTGAAATTAGAGCCTAACAAATAGTGTCTAAAATTTTATAATTCATAAATCATAACTAGACCTTCCCTTTTAGTAGGTGTGTAGTTGTGTTCATCTTGCAAAAGTTTTCTACTGGAAAAATAGATAGGGTGGTCCATATTTTATTCCCCTGGTTGCGCTAAAATGTCTCCCAGGGCAATGCCCAATGCATCCACATGTACATGGAATTCAATTTCCCAATTGGGAAATATCAAGATATGTGTAGTACTTAGTTTTTCTTTGAGAATATCGAATGCTTTTTCACACTCTGGTTTCAACCGAAATAGTTCGGACCTCTTCAAAAACTTTTCTAAAGGTGTTGTGATAGTTTCATATCTTCTGATGAACCTACGGTAAATACCTATAAGCCCAAGTGTAGAGAAAAATTGTTTATCACTTGTAGGTAGCAACATGTTTAGAATGGCTACAACTTTAGCTAGGTCTACCAAGACTCCTTCTTTGCATACAATATGGCCTAGCATATTTCCATGTCGTACATAGAAGATGCACTTTTTTAGATTTAGAGATATTTTTAATTCATGACATCTATCAAACATTAGCCAGAGTAGCTCTACATGTTCTTTTAGCAGGTTGTATATTGTCCAATCATCCATGTAGAACTCTACAAACTTGTGGATGAACTCTTGAAATGATACTATTACGATCCAAGAGAAGACTGCAAGGGAATTCTTTGAGATGAAGGGAATTAAGTTGTATGCAAATGATCCCCATGCAGTTATGAATATGGTCTTCTTCTTGTCTTCCTCTACAATTATTACTTGGTGATATCCTGAGAATCTGTATGTAAATGAATACAATTCTTTTCTCGCAACCCGATCTAACACTTCATCACTAAAAGGTTTTGGAAAAGGATCATGCACACATGCATACTTCAGACTTCTATACTCCACATAGACTCGAATGTCTTCTTTAACTTTATTTCTCTACATAATTATGGGTCTAATCCACTCTGCTTCTTCGATTGGGAAAATAAGTCCTGCCGCGAGCATTTTGTCCACTTCCTTCTTGAACTTCTCTTTTATTCTAGGATTAAGGTGGTATGGTATGTGATTCACAGGTTTTGAGCCAGGTTTTAACTCAATTTTTATTTCTCCCATGGCTCCTTTTATACCTTTTAGTTCTGAGAACGTTTTCAGAAACAAATCCTCATACTCCTGCAACAGGCTGTGTACTTCATTCATAGTTTGGGCATCCCAGTAATATCCTATAGAAGATATCTTAGGATTATTTGTACTCCCTATATTAACCTTTCAAACTTTAGTGGATGGTTATAGGAGCTACCGGTGTGACTATGTATAGTATCCTGAATCTCTCAACTTCATTCTAATTCTTTAATAGTTAAGTTTCTAAGCTCCTCTAAGTCATCGAGTTTCTCCAGATATTTATAAACTTTACAAAAAGATACAACTATCATATCATATTCAAGACTCAGACTAGGCTAAAGAAATTAAACATGATCAACACATACTACTGGACTTTATCTCTTTTTGCAAATGTCAACAAAAAAAAATTCTCTGATTCTTTGAAGAATTGTGTTGAGCTCGGGGTACTTACTTGTAAAGGAGAAGTCCTTGCAAAATTGGTCCTGTAAGGTCTGCCAATGGTCTGTTTGTCTTTTGGTCTCTTCATGTACAAACAAGTATTTTGGGATTGGACCTAACAAATGGAGAAATACATGAACCCATAGGTGAGAGGGTACTTCCGCAACTCGCCACTGTTTTAAGAAATGCTCAATATGAAATTTGGGGTCAGACTGTCCATCAAATAGTTGCACATCTTGAAAATATATATTCATCTCTTATTTCAGTTGATCCCTACTTTGGAATCGACATCAGATTTCTTTCCCCACATATTCCCACTCCACAATCGAAGCTATGTGAGTGACCCACCATCTAGCGGTGATATCATGCAAGGATAACTCAAGAACAAAGATCCTTTGATTCACCACTATTTTCTCTTCCATGCTGTCAAGAAAATTGTGTACCTATAAGGTACCATCATATGTTGGGTGTTCTCTGATATCAGTTCCAATCCATCTCTTTTCTATGACAGTTGCACGTCTTCTTGAGAATCTTTCGTATGAGCCATGATGCCAACTGTCAAATGCTAATTACCAATCCTTGTCAGCAGATTGCATGCTTCTCCAACTTATCGATCCATCTGCAGTGGGATTTATGTAATCTAGTCTCATTCCTGTTGTTATAGTGTATAATTGGTTAAGAGCATTTGATTCCATATTTTTATTTATTGGTTTAGTGTATCTAGGCCCTAAATATGGATCCAAGGGTTGAACTACTTTTATCCCATCCACCTCAAATGTCATGGTATCCCTCTTTTGATCAATGATAACATAGTTTTTGTCCACCCAATCAATTCTGAGAAGAGAAAGGTAGGGATCCTTATCTCCCATGATTTCAATTACTTCAAAACCGGTTGTGGTTTTAACTCCCACAACATCAATTTCCACATTTTCCAGCCTTCCTACTAGGAAAATGTAGTACTGGTTTTCCATTCTCAACTGGATGGGGGAATACACTAACTGAGGTTTTCTCAAAACTTCCCAAGTATTTTTGGATAGGATGTTGACATCAAATCCCAAATATAGCATGACATATTTGATTTCAAAATCATCTAGCTGGGATTCTAACCTAAATTATTTTCTTGTTCGCACCTTTATTCTTTGTATTCTTTGGGTATTCTTGTCAGGGAGGTTCGTCCTTACTATGGATTCTAGAGTTCCCTCATTTCCCAGTATTAGGTACAGGATGTTGTTCAACTGATCTATAAGTTGGTCATCACCTAGGATATCAAAGAACAATTGAAACCAGAGATTGATTACATTTTGAGACTGCTCAGGGTGTCTCTTTGGAATTGTTGAGTTTCTAGGTGTCGGTGGTGAGCTAGGGACTTGCACAAGTTTAGGTTTAGAGACAAATTTAGGTGAGTTATCAATTATATCTAGAGTGGGAATAATTTTAAATATTTATATTACATCTTTTAAGAACAACTTTTGTTTCAAAGGGTCATACCTATCATCCCTGGGAGATGCTTTCTGAATATTAGGATGACTATCTGCATATGCCCTAGTTTTTTCTCCTCTGTGAGTAATGATGTTGATATTAGGTAGTTTTACCTTGATCCCCCTTTTTAGTTCTGATATTATGATATTATATCCTCATTGACGAACCCGATCTTCCCATTTCGCGATCAGTTATAGGAAGTCTTATGTTGCGTGCCCATTATTTCTGCAGTGAGAGCACCATGGTCATCTTGGGTGAGGGAAATACTTTTCCAAGTGACCTTGTTCGTTGTAGTTGTAACATCGACTCACCCCTCTTCCTCCATTTCTCCCTCCTCTAAATCCACATCCAACCCCACTTCCCTAGCATCTTCCAGGTCCTTGGGGGGTTTCATTTATTCTGAATATTGTTCGATATAATCTGTCATGAAGCGTGCCCAACACTCTACATTGATTTGTAGAATGTGTCATAGATGTGAAAAATTCACAATGTATTGTATTGGGTGGAGTATTGTACTTATGCATAATAGGAAAATGCCTCAGAACATGCCCATGTGTCCAAAACATCTCACAATACTCAATTGGCTGAGATGTTTGATTGCTCGAGAATGTATGGTATATCCCTGGTGCATGGAATGGTGGAGTCGCATATTCTTGCGCAAATCCTCCTGTTGCTCTTAGAGAAGGTCCCATCAGATTGTGAGGACGTCCCATTCCCCTCATGCATAGACATTCATTTTCCATATGCCCTTCTATGTAGCATCATGTGCACCAAACCTAAGGTTTCCCTAGTATTGGTGTGGTTAATTATAGAATCCTATCCATTAGTGTCACTATTTGTCCTTGGATTTGCGACGAATTTGCATCTACTGGAGGCCTAGTCACCCTCAGAATCCATGGATAACCTGCCATGGCTTCGATATTCATTGGATGTTCCAAGGATTCTGTTAAGGTGTCTATCCATTGTTGTGTTAAAGGAAATCTCTTCAAAGGTAGTAATCCTTGGATGTACCATTCCCTATAGTGATCTTCGTGAATTGGATGCGCTAGCCTCCCAATAACATATTTAAATTTATGAATTTACTCCCAAGTAGATTCTCCTTCCCTTTGTTGAATATCCTGCAACTCAGAGAGAGATTGTTTCTTTGACTAAGGTATTTTGAATTCATCGATGAAATTCAAAATAACATGGGAAAGGGTGAACGCTTGTCATTGCACCCTTGGCTCAATAGCCTTCATATACCATTTAAGGCCATGACCTCTCAAGGTAGTATGAAATTCCACTAGCTTATTTTCATCGAGAGTTCCTATGGATATCCAGATGGCTTCACATAAGAACCAATGTTTCTCTACATCCTCATCCCCTTTACCCCAGAACTCTGGGTATCGGGCGATCAAGCCTCCCATATTTCCATCCATTCTAGGTCTCACTATTCCTACTAGAATGAAACCTAATGGCCCTAGTTGCTATATGCCTGGGGATCCAAATATACTCCTAGAATTTACAATTACAAACTGTGACTGACTAACTATATGCAATGGAATAGAACTAGCATAAGTATGTTGTATATATATTATCACAGGTATTGAGGAAACCTAGGGGACAGGTTATTCATGGCTAGTTCCACTGACTTCTAGGAAAGTTTATTTGATTTGGGGGGTCTCATTTTCTTCCTATGGATCAACCTTCTTGGCCTAATTCCCAATGTTTCCTGATATAGGGGTTGAATCTTCTTGGTATCCTACAAGGTCCAAACCTACTTCATCTTCCCTTGCTTCTCCACACTCCTCTTCTTGTCCACCTACCCGGGGACTCATTCCTCTCTATGATTATCTCTTTTGTAATTCTAGAATGGTCAGTCTTTCTTGTCCTTGTACCTTCCTCAACTCTTCCTTCTTTCTTTCATATATTCCTCTTGATTTAATTTCTTTCCACAACACCTCAGACTACTTTGTTGCTTTCTGTTGGTTTTGGAGACTAATTATCTTCCTAATTCAGAGGTCTTTTTTTTTAGTCATGTTTATACCCCATGAAGTCTTTACACCCTGAAAGAATGTACAGTCCTCCATGCGGGGGAGTGCAGGGTGGGATTTCCCCCCCACGGGGTCTGAGGGAAAGCAGGCCCCTGGTGGGGGTTCGCGGGACAACATTCCCTGATGGGGGTTTGGGGCTGAAGCCCCTGAAGGAAAAATTTCCTTGTGAATGTATATTGTAATTTTATAGTAAATATGGATTGTTCATTATAAGGTTGCAAATCTAACGATATTAGTTATGTTAGGGTTTTTTTCCCTAGAAGGAAACCCTCTTTTATGAGGGAAATGTATTATGGCTATGTATCATTGCAAATATTGTATTCTGAGAGAGGAGACCATGAGAGAAAGAAGAGGAAGTTACAATGGGTGTGATTTAGGTTATATCCCTTCATTTGATGGATAATAATAAAGGAAGGACCTGGAAATTTCTCGGGTGGACGTAGCCCACACTGGGTGAACCATGTATATCTATGTCTCTATTGTATTGTGTACCTTCTATGTTTTGTTTCCTCATTTATTTTATTTTATTTCTCTACGATCCTATTTTTTCTAACACTTTATTTACCTTTTAGTTCCACCACTTTTCAACTATGGAAACTCTCCTCAAGGCTCACTCGTTTCTTGATATTCCCCCATCTTTCAAAGAACCCTTCCCCTTCTAAATTCATGATCCTACCCCAAAATCACCCTACCCAAAGTGTAGGTTTTTAGGATACCATATCAGTTGAGGGAATAGTTATCATCTCCTCCTCCATCAAGAATGCTTTGATCCACAGGGGAATTTTTCTCAATAGTCTCCCACGTGCACCTTGAAAATTTATTTTTCTCGTGAAAAATATTGGTGATTCTCGACTATGAATTCAATGATATATCCTTCCAGAGTCATGTTAACCCATAAATCATCTGCTCTCATAATCTGGTGATCCAACCGATGAAGTTATGCAGTCTTATTTGTGTCCAACACAAAGGTATTCTTGACACACTCTTTGAATTCTCGAGCTTCTTGTAGCCAATATATCCAATGGAATAAGTATTCCGGTAATTTTAACTAGAATAGCTCATACTTGTCACTCGATCTTTCTGAGTAAAAGATAGAATATCTTGTATCCTTCTCTCTTTTACCTCACAACTCCTCTTCCTTCCAGATAAAGTGTTGGATTACTGAGNATAGAAAAATTCAATCCTTGTTAACCACAAAATGCAATTGTTATATCAATGTAGCATCATTATCCAATAGTTGTAGAGTAAATACAAAATGAACAAATGCGAAATCATACACATACACAGTACACAAGTTTTTTTACGTGGAAACCCAAAGTGGGAGAAAACCACATAAAAAATTTTCTTATGTCTTTAATAATTACATTCATTGGAAGCAAAAACTTCCTATGTTTTCCAACTGCAACTGGAAGGCGGCTCCAACCCCCTAATTTCTTAGTCTAAAACATGAGGGAAGCTCCAAATCCCCAATTATCTGGCTACAACCAGAAGGAGGCTATGACCCCATATGTTCTATGGCTACAACTAGAAGGTGGCTACAACCACCTGTCCTTGCCCCATCCAACCAACCTGACATAGAAGTAGAATGAGGGAACCACGATCACACTATCACTATGAGATATATTGTTTTAACAAAATGTACTAATAACCTGTACCAAACAACCTATAACAACATGTGTCAACATGTACCATACATCAACCTGTACCCTAAACAAGTGCATCAACCATGTACCAAACAACCTATAATCAACCTGTACCAATAACCTATAAACAACCTTTACTAATAACATGCACCATTCATCAACTACTCATCAACTATGACACATCAAGATGTACCAACATCATTAACTATACATCTCATGTATGTGCCAACTCATCAACTACTTGTCTCAACCATGTAACCAACATGTACCTCAACCAAAATCCCTCATCAATTTCATCATCCAAAT
>SNQJ01S0018165.1:162972-178777 GCA_010110895.2 Picea sitchensis | reverse complement strand
TTGGGTTCTAAATATAAAGAAGCAATTTGTACCTTTTGTGTATGTGGCACATTATGTAGATCAAAGAATTGCTCCATCTAAAGTATCCGTGTGTTTGGGTCCTTGTCATCAAACTTCCTCATATCAATCTTAGGAACGTGGTTGGTCTTCAACCTAGAGTTGGAGTTTCTCCATTCTTAATTGACCTTCCTTGTATCCTCATCATGAATTTCATGGGATACATTTTCACATTCAGGTGTCCTCTCTATTAGGAAGTTTTTCAATCCTTCCATGATATCCCCTTATAAACCATCCATCTTAGTATTATTGCCTCAAACTTATCTTTTGTTGAATCCATCATCTCTTATAGTTCATATTTTGTTACTATATTCTTTTGTAAATCATTTATGTCCGTACACATTTATTCACCTTCGTCAAGAGTCCATGTAGGATTTTTTGGAGGTATTTGGTGTAGAAGTTCTCTTTTTGGGTAGCATGTTGGCCAGGTATCACTTTTGAACCTTGATTTTGAGGTGGTTCTGCTAGACGATCTGTCTTCTACTGTATCTACAAAGTTTCGGCCCTTATGGGTATGAAACTTTATTTTTTGTAGTTCGTTGATATTTCTTCTCTGCAATGCCATAGGTCTGATCAAAATTGGATGTGCCAAATGGAATTTACGGTAACTTCCCCACAACTTGTTTATTTTTTACCTTTCTAAGATATCTCACTTGTATAACATGCCTCACACAAAATAATTGATATAAAATTTTGAAACTCATACCAAAAATACTACAGACTGTCCACTATCCAATGCAACTATTCTCACTCAATTTGGATACTCTAGGAAGAAGTTATGATTATTTTACCTTGAACACCTCCTTGAGACTAGTCAGATACCCTATCTTCCACAGGGTGTATATAAAAATGTAAGATGACCCAGAAGCTGAAATTTTTACCACTGATACCTTCCTAATTTCTATAAATAGCCTTCGAATTTTAGGGTCTGAAACTTTACATAAACAATTTTAAAGTGAAAATTCAGCAATGGCTTAGTTCAAGATGATTCCAGAACCCTATCTTTCACAGGTTGTATCTCTTAAAGTATAAGTCCTCAAGATATGAAATTGTAACCCAATGTACCTTACTCCTTATAATAAATATTCTCTAAGTCGTTCCTTCTGAAACGTTGTAGAAAAAAATTTATAGTGAAAATTCCTAGGTGTCTCAGATGTAGCAGGGAAACCCCAAGACCTTGAGCTCTGATACCATATGTTAAGAACCAAATATCAATATAGCATAGAAAAACCTCAGAATAAGTTCTCAACGCCTTGAAAAGTATATAAATTCATATAATAAGCCTCTTCAAGGGGGCAACCTCCTTATGCCCACATAAATGTACAATTACAAGATGATGCCAAATTTAAATGTCTCCTTGGTATATATAGGAGACTAGGAGGTATAATTACAACTAATGGAATAAATCCAACATAAATAAAATAAACTTACTAATTTAATATGCCCCAATTAAGGGGTAATGAGCCATTATTTAAGGCTTAACAAATTCCTTGGTGCTTCTTGAAATCGTGCCACCTGTCCAACTTCCTGCATTACATCTGGTCTGGATGCTATCACATATAGTAAGCTACCAATCATTGACCTGTATTTCCTCTGGTATGTATACATCGAATCATCATATTTTCTCAACTTGAAATTGGTTTGCATAGGAGTGGTAACTAGTTTTTAATCTTCCATTCCGAACCTCTTTATCATTTCTCTGATATATTTAGTTTGAGAAATAAAAATTCCTTGGTTTCTTTGACATATTTGAAGACCCAAAAAGAAGGATGGTTCTCCAAGTAATGAAATTTAAAATTCATTTTGCATATCCTTTGCAAATTTATGGCTTAACCTGTCATTAGCACATCCAAAACAATATTATCAACATAAATTTCAATTAATAAAATACTACCTTGAGTTACCTTGATGTAGAGGTTGTTGTCTGTGCTTCCTTTCCATAGTTTGTAGGGAGTTTTTTCATTGTTGTTTCTGAGCATTACTCCATTTTGAATGTGAACTGATGTATGCACTACATGTGTCCAAAAAATATCCATCAATTTGGAATCCATTAACATTGTTTGAGCTATTTACTGTGTAATTATCATCCATTATGATAATTTTCCTTTGTCTCTAAACCACTCTCTGAACCAATCTATGAATCCATGCTCTTGTCCACTATCATATATTTGTCCAATCCTGCTAAGTGTTCTTACAAATCTATCTCTATCCATACTATCCAAGAATATTCTTGCACAACTATCCATAATGTTGACCCATTTATCACTATACTATCATGAAGTCTTGATTAATCTATCAAATGATACTTCTTCTAACTAACCACTATGAATCTAGTTTCTCAAATTCTGCAAGCTACTCGAAGGATGGTTCCTTGGTCTGTCACAACTATCGCATAGACTCCCCCTGTCTAATATTCATATTACTTGGGAGTCTCTAAGCCAGATGTCTCATAACAATTCTTGCTCTGATGTGTATTCATCATCATCTTCATTGGTAGATTCATTATATCTCTGATCTTTGACTTCTTTATTTATGTCTATGGATTGATCTCTGACTACAATTCTTAAAAGTAAAATATATTGAACCTATTCCTTATTTACCTATCCTTCCTTTATTTCAATTATTTTCCAAACCTTTATGCATCTGACATCTTTCATTTTCTTTGTAGAATTTTCTTCATCTCGTTTTATTGCCAATCTTGCGATCTCTGGTACCTGGTCTTTGTTCACCTGTTCTTCATATTTTCTTATCCACACTTTATTATATCTGATATCAATGTTCTCTTTCTTGGAGGTATCGATCATACTTCTACAATAACTGGTTATGTGTCCATAGTTATGAAATTTGTAACACTCAATGTTACATGCGACCACATAGGCACTTCTTTCTTGAACATTTCTTTTATAATTCCCGCAATATGCAACCTTATGTCCAAAATTAGTACAACAAAAAAAATGACCATAAAAGAAATTTGCATACCTCGGAGTGAATGATCTTCTTTATGGTGTAGTCCTTCTGAATTTATGCCTTGACTGATCATGATCATGATTGAAGCTTCTTTGTGGCTTGGACACATATGGTCTTCTTGAAGATGTATCTTCAATGTTTTTCTTAGAATATGGTTGATCATGATTCCTTCTGCATAACTCTTTCTATTTTCTTCATTCTTCTTTTCTAGCAACCTAGAGTGCTTCTCTTCATTCTTTGTAACTGATGTGGATGTTTCGGTCTCTTCAACGTTCTTTTTGAGCTTGAGTATTTTACTTCTCAATGTGACAACTTCTTCTTCAAGCTTCTCAATCTCTTCTTCTTTCTTTATTATCTAAGACTTCATGACTTCTTATGTTCTATTTGCTTGTTTAAGATGAATTTTTAATGTGATTAATTCTTCTTCAAGTACTTTCTCTTCTTGACCAAACTCTGACTCAAGTTGGTTTAGATCATTAGTTCTTTCCTTAAGATGATCTGTCAATATCTTCTCTCTCATTTATGCGTCTTCCTTCTGTGCTACTATGTTGGCTTCCAAACACTGCTTTCAATATTCAAGATTTTCTTCGATCTTTCTTGTTTCTACTAGATGAGTTCTTAAGTTATTGATGACCTATTGGGATTCTTCAAAAATGTGAACACTTTCTTTTTGTTTCATCAATTCTTTCTTTAGTGACTTGTTTCCTTCTCTTAGTTTATCTAAAGCACTAATCAATTATGCCTCGTAATTTTCTTCTTTTTCAATTTGTTTTTCTGTCTGATTTCCTTCATGGAATTCTATTTCAAGATGTCCGCATTTTTCATAATTGAAGAAAAACAACATACCTTTGTTGATTATGTACTATTCATCTTATAAATCTGTTTGACATGGTGAACATATTTATTCTTGATCTGTACCCACATCTTATTTGGCATTTTATGAATCTGTGATGGGTGAAGAATATATGTCATGTAACTTATCCCAAAGTTAATTGGCTGATGAACATTTACCAACCTTTTCTCTTACCGGATTAAGTAATCCTTCCCAGATGAAATCCATTGATATTTTTTTATTCTTCTTCAATTCCTTCTTGGCTGCAGTCTTTTCCCTTTTTGAACTATCATATCCTATAATGACTGAAAATCCAAATATAATGCCCCTGTGCATGTAAACATACTTTCATCCTTATGCTCCACATCTAATGCACGAGCATCGCTATCAATCGCATCGAGCAAGACCTATCAATGCCAAGGAACCTATACGGGAGCTCAATGCTAGCAGCTATAACAAATATTTTGAGGTCCGCCTTAATTCAGCACCAAAATTAATCTTTTGAGGCATGCTTGAATGATTACGATCGAAGTGGGAGATTCCACTACGACTCTGGAATGCGACTGGTCTAGATAGTCATGAGGACAAGTTTTAGAGTAGAAAAATAGCCAAGGGTAAACCCTAAGAACCCTCTGATAAATAGAGGTTTTGTATGCCTGAATGAGGCTAGGAAAGAGGTTTGTTGCAGGATAGATGTTAGATGCAAGTTAGTAGGATATTTTCAGTTTTTAGTTGTTGTTTTTTTTTCACAATTGTAACCATTTTCACTTATGAATATAACAAAGAAAAATTGACCCAATGCAAGCTGTGAACATTTTTTTCAATTCTTGGTATGGTGTTTTCATGAATGAATGAATGAATCTCATTTTGAGTAGATGGAACTATGAATGTTAGGATAAGTTTCAATTGTTTCTCTTCTACAGAAGTAGTGCAAGGTGTGCACACAGAATGCAAGGAGTGCGTTGATAGAATCTGTTTCGGTTTCGAAGCCCAGAAGAGATAACACAAAACTTTCCCTTTGCAAGGAGTGCAAAAAGACTGGTGCAAGGAGTGCACAGTCATCCACAAGAACCCAAAACCTTGGGTAATATCTAGTGCAAGGAGTGCACAGATCCGAGATTCGATTAAGTGTCGAAGAGTCAGGAAAGGAAAACACCATGAAAGAGAGAGGAATTTCTCTTCGAGAAATCCTTCAGGATATGGGTTATCGAAATCCCTGAAATGCAAGGAGTGCACGGGAAATCAAAGTCTTCAGGAGACAAAGCTCAGAAGGAACAACACCTTCATAAGTCTTAAAGAGATCCAATAATTGGACTCAATGAAGGAGAAAAGGTTTGATACCTTTGAACACCCAAAATATCTTCTATCTCTGAAGATAACATAAGGGAAAAGGGGAAAAGACCTCAGTCATTCGATCTGAACGCTAGAGAATCAGAACCGTCCATCAAGAGGGACGTGGGGTGAATGACCAGTGTTTCCCTAACTCACGCTTTGGAGGAGTCAAGGGGATAAAGATAATAATTTGTGAACCCCAAATCCGCAACTTGATCTGAGTCATTGGATCCAAAAGAGATCTGGATTGTTAATTGTCCAATGTGAAATATCAACATTTCAGGGATCGGAGGGTTGGAGGTGAAAATTATTTCGACTTTTTGAAAGGCGAAGTCCTGAAATCATCATGACTGTCATTTATGAGGAGAGACCTGGACCATTGATACAGTGCCATCGTAATTTCGGCTATCGGGAGAATGGAGGCAAGGGAACTTTGAAGTCATAGTCGTCGATCAAGTGAATATCTAGGTCGTAGGTCTCGGGCCATCGTGATTTTGGCTATTGGGTGAATGGAGGTAGCATCAGTTCCAGGATTACAAAACATGAAATCGCGATGCGCCTTTCACTCGAGTGTGTGGTCACCACCAGTGGTCACAAGGGAGAAAGGGCTTAACTGAGAGGAGCTAGCACCTGTTTGGTGTTGTGGTTCGAATGATGATTGGGAGAGAAGTCACGGGTCTCAAACGACCTACGTATTTGGGGAAAGGACCTATGTAAGTGGGTTTAGGGTCTAGTAGAGACCCAGAGAGTCAATCAAACTCAGTATCTTGATTGATCCTAGACCGAGATGTCACACAACCCATATGAGATAAGGGGGGTCTACATCAAGTGGTATCAAAGCCTCAGGATTTTAATTTATGTAGCAGAGAGTAGATAAAGAGAATACTCTGATACACACCATCAAGTGGTATCAAAGCTGAAATTTTACTTGTAGACAATAGGCAAGGGAGAGTAACTTGAAGTTGTACTCTGTGTGTGATAGACAGTAACCACAATGACTCCAAGGAGATGAGGGGAAGAACCTTTAGCCAATCAAGCTGTAGAAAGGGATATGAAATAAATTCTTGCAATATTAGAGGAAATGGAGGTAGTGGAGAGACGAGAATCTGATGCTGGAGACGTGAGCAATGTAGAGAGAAAAGAAGTAGTGGGTGAGAATGTTGTTGAATAAGATGTAGGAGAGGATGGTGTCAAAGAACACTTACTGAGAGAAGTTACCATATTGGGAGGCAGAGCCAAGATGGATGTCCTAATGTATGAAGGAAATATATATGCCTAAGAGCTATTAGATTGGATAAGATCCATGGACAAATATTTTGACTATGAAGACGTCGATGAGGAGAGAAGGATGAGACATGTTGTCACCAGACTAAAAGGACATGCAGGGCTGTCGTGGGATGAAATAGAGGCTAAGAGGAGAAGCAAAGGCAAATAGAAGATAAAAAGTTGGGACATAATGGTAGCCAAGCTGAAGGCTAAGTTCATGCCCAAGGATTATCAAATCAATCTGTTCAGGAAGATGTAGAACCTGATACATAAAGGGATGACAGTTAAGGAGTACACAGAGGAGTTTTATAGGTTGAACATCAGAACTAGACAAAGAGAGAGAGATGAAGAAAAAGTATCCATATATATAAATGGCCTGAGATATGAAATCCATGATGAGATCATGATGATGTCAGTAAGGAAAGTGGAGGATGCTTATCAGTTTTCATTGAAGGCAGAGGAGAAGTTGGACATAAACCAAAGCCAATGGGGGAGACGTAAAATATCAGTCCCAATAAAAATCAAGGGATTTACCCATGACAAAGTGCCACATAAGCCTAAGGACGAGACTGAGAAACCACAAAAACACTCGGAAAGAGGAAGAAGTTCCCAAAAAAGACAGGGTGGTGGAAGAAATTCTTCCATAGGAAGAGGAAGAAGACAAGGAGGAGAACTAAGATGCTATGCCTGTGGAAAGACAGGGCACATGTCTTGGGAATGTCCTGAGAAAAATAAAGGAGTAGGTGAAGCTCAAATTTCAAAAGCATAGAGAAGAGATGTTGAAGTAGGAGAAGAGGATGGAAGATCCCTGATGTTGAGGAAAGTTCTCTTAAAACCAGAGGCAGAATTTGAAAGGCCAGTGTAGAGGAGCAGTCTCTTCAGAACAACTTACAAGACTAAAGATAGAATATGCAAGGTGATAATTAATAGTGGGAGCACCGATAACATAGTATCCACGAAGATGGTGGTGAAATTGGAGCTGGAGGCAACTTCACATCCAAATCCATACAAAGTTTCATGGTTGCAGAAAGGACACCAGGTAATGGTTACTAAACAATGCTTGGTTGAATTTAAGATAGGAGGATATAGAGATGAAATTCTGTGTGATGTAATTCCCATGGCTATATGTCACATTATTTTGGGAAAACCATGGCAGTTTTGCAGGAATGTCATTCACAATGGGAGAAAAAATACATACACATTAGAGAAGAATGGTAGGACACACATGTTGTTGCCAATAGAGGAGAAGAGAGTGAAAGAGGAGGCCAACACAAGAATACTTCTCATGACTGTGAAGGAAGTCCTGAAAGAGGTCAAGGAAGAACAAGAGATGTAGTTTTTTGTGGTGAGGAAACCCGAAGTTATCCTCACAAGTACTTCGATGGAGGATTTTCCTGAAGAAGTTCAGGAATTGTTGGATAATTTTTCTAATATAGTGGTGGATGAGCTACCTAATTCATTTCGACCCATCAGAAGTATCAGCCATCATATTGACTTGATACCGGGAGTAAGTATATTGAACAAAGCAGCATACAGATTTACACCTCAAGAGAATGAGTAAGTGAAGAACCAATTCTAGGAACTGTTAGACAAGGGTTTGTTCAGAGAAAGCTTGAGTCCATGTGCAGTACCAACTGTGTTGAGTCCAAAGAAAGATGGAGGATGGAGAATGTGCATAGACTCAAGGGCCATTAACAAGATCACCATCAGGTATAGATTTTCTTTACCGAGAATGGATGATTTAATGGACTATTTAAGTGGAGAAAATTTATTTTATAAAGTAGATTTGAAAAGTGGATATCACCAGATTAGGATGAGAGAAGGCGATGAGTGGAAGAAAACCTTTAAGACAAATGAAATCTTGTATGAGTGGCTTGTTATGTAATTCGGCTTAACCAATTCCACAAGTACTTTTATGAGGTTGATGAATGAAATACTGAAAGATTTCATTGGAAAGTTTGTGGTTGTATATCTGGATGATATATTGATCTTTAGCAGGACTAAAGAGGAGCTTCTGAGGCACCTAACGCTAGTGATGAGGAGACTACAGCAGGAGAAGCTATTGATAAATTTGAAGAAGTCCTATTTTATGAAGACAAAACTCATTTCCTTGGATTTTGTGATCTCTTCAAATGAATTGAAGATGGATCTAGAGAAGGTGAAAGAAATCAAAGAATGATTGTCACCAAAGAGCATGTTTGAAGTAAGAAGCTTCCATGGATTTGTAAGTTTCTATAGGAAGTTCATCAAAGACTTCAGTGAGATTTGTGCACCAATGATGGATACAGTGAAGAAGAAGCATAAGTCTTTTAAATGGAAAAATGAAGCCGAAAGGAGCTTCAATATACTGAAGGAGAAAATCACAAAACGACCAATTCTAGTCTTACCGAATTTTGAAAAGACATTTCAGGTGAGGTGTGATGCAAGTGGAGTTGCAATAGGAGTAGTTTTGAGTTAGGATAATAGACCTGTTGCCTATTTTAGTGAGAAGATGAATGAGACCAAGAGAAAATAATCCACATATGACAAGGAGTTTTATACCATAATTCAAGCTTTGAAGAAATGGAGACATTATCTCGTCCCACAAGAATTTGTCTTGTATAGTGATAACCAAGCTTTACAATTCATAACCAGGCAGGAAAAATTGAATCAGACGCATGCGAAATGGGTTGAGTTTATGAAAAAAAAAAAATTTGTCATAAAACATATTGCTAAGAATGCTAACAAGGTTGTTGATGCATTAAGCAGGAGATGTTTGATTCTGCAGGAATTTCAGGTGAAGACCTTGGGGTTTGAACACCTTAAGGACATGTATTATGATGATACAGATTTCAAGGAAGCATATGAAGTGTGTGAAAATCCTATGTTGAGAGACAAAAACCAATGGACATAGTACATGGTTCAAGAGGGATTTTTGTTCAAGGGAAATCAATTGTGCATACCAAAATGCTCAATGAGGGATAATATTTTGAAGGAAAATCATAGTGGAGATTGGCTGGACATTTCAGCCATGATAAAATGTTTCCATAGTTGAGAATTTCATACTATTGGCTAGGTATGAGAACAAAGGTCATAGAGTTTGTGAACAGATGTAGAATCTGCCAGCATGCAAAAGGAAAAAGACAGAACACTGGATTGTATCAACCATTGTCCATACTAGAGAGGCCTTGGGAAGCAATAAGCATGGATTTTGTGTTGGGACTGACAAGAACACAAGGAGGATGTGATTCCATATTTGTGGTGATGGATAGATTTCAAAGATGACACATTTTATCCCATGCCAGAAGACTAGTGATGCAACGCATGTTGCAAATCTGTTTTTCAAGGAAGTTGTAAGACTTCACAGCCTACCTAGAAGAATTGTCTCGGACAGAGACACAAAATTTGTTGGTCACTTTTTGAGAACCCTGTGGATGAATTTGAGGACAAAATTTTCCTTCAGATCATCTTATCATCCTTAGATATATGGACAGACTGAGGCGGTGAACAGAAGTTTGGGAAACTTATTGAGGAGTCTGGTCACTAAGCACCATAATCAGTGGGATCAGATTCTACCACAAGAAGAATTTGCATACAATGACTCACCAAATAGGAGAACTAGGAAGATCCCATTCCAAATATTGTATGGAATTCAACCCAGGGGAGTATCTGAGTTGAGATACTTTGAACAAATTTAGATCAGAAGCACTCGAGCAAAAGATTTTTCTGCAGACATGAAAAGGCTCCATAGCCAGATCAGAGGACAGTTGCATAGTTCTAACCAGGAGTATAAATGCAGAGTTGATCAACATCGCAGAGAACTTCAATTTGAAGTAGGATATCAAGTTATGGCACATCCCTGAAAAGAGAGGTTCCCTAGGGGAACATATAATAAGTTAAAGATGAAAAAGATAGGACCATGTAAGATCTTGAGGATGTTTGATGCAAATGCCTATGAGATTGAGCTGCCAGAAGATGTGGGAATATCGCCCATATTCAAGGTTTAAGACTTGTATCCTTACAGGAAAAATGACACAGAGGGATCATAAGATCGAAAGAAGGTCCAGTGGGAGAAACAAATGCCTATAGCAGAGAAGCCACAAATGGAGAAGATCATGGATCAAAGGATCAGTAAAAAGACCAGGAAGAAGAACTCCTTTGAATATATGGTCAAGTGGAAGGGACACCTAATAGAAGATTCCAGTTGGGAACACAAAGCTGCTATCCAGAAGCATGGAACGTCAGTACAAGAACTCATGGACAGGATTCCATGAATGTTTTTTTCAAGGGGAGTATGAATCAGGATAATCGTTGTTAGTCACATGGAGAAAGACTTATCAACTCCAAGGAACCTGTATGGGAGCTCAACGCTGGGAGTTACAACATATATTTTGAGGTCCACCTTAATTCAACACCAGAATTAATCTTTTGAGGCATGCTTCAATGATTACGAGCGAAGTTGGATATTCCACTACTACTCTGGAATGCGACTGGTCTAGATAGTCGTTAGGACAAGTTTTAGAGTAGACAAGTAGCCAGGGGGAAACCCTAAGAACCCTCTGATAAATAGAGGTTTTGTACGCTCGAATGAGGCTAGGAAAGGGGTTGGCTACAAGATAGATGTTATTGCAAGTTAGTAGGAGATTTTCAGTTTTCAATTGTTTTTTTCTTTTTTCACAGTTGTAACCATTTTCACATATGAATATAACAGAGGAAAATTGACCTAATGCATGGTGTGAACATTGTTTTCAATTCTCTGTATGGTGTTTTCATGAATGAATGCATGAATCTCATTTTGAGTAGATGGAACTGTGAATGTTAGGACAATTTTCAATTGTTTCTCTTTTGTGGAAGTAGTGCAAGGTGTGCACACATAATGCATGGAGTGTGTTGATGGAATCTGTTTCAGTTCTGAATCCCAGAAGAGATAACAAAAAACTTTCCCTTTGCAAGGAGTGCAAAGAGACTGGTGCAAGGAGTGCATAGTCATCCGCAATAATCCAAAACCTTGCATAAGATATGCTGCAAGGAGTGCATAGATCTGAGATTTGATTAAACGTTGAAGAGTCAGTAAAGGAGAACACCAGGAAAGAGAGAGGAATTTCTCTTCGATAAATCATTCAGGATCTGAGTTATCGAAATCCATGAAACACAAGGAGTGCGTGGGAAATCGAAGTCTTCACTAGACCAAGATGAGGAGAAACAAGACTTTCATAAGTGTTAAAGATATCCAAGAATTAGAATCAACGAAGGAGGAAAGGTTCGAGACCTTTGAACACCCAGAAGATCTTCTAACTTTGAAGATAGCATAAGCACAAAGGGGAAAAGACCTTAGTCGTTCGATCTAAACACTAGAGAATTGGAACTGTCCATCAGGATAGATGCATGGTGAACGACCAGCGTTTCACTGACTCACACTTTGGAGGGGTCAAAGGGAAAATGCTAAGAATTCACGTAGCCCGAATCCATGACTTGATTTGAGTCATTGGATCTAGGAGAGATCTGGACTATTAATTGTCTAGGGTGAAATATCATCATTTTAGGGATCGGAGGGTCAAAGGTAACAAGTCTTTCTACTTCATGAAATGCTAAGTCTCGAAATAATCGTGACCATATGTTTTGAGGGGAGACCTGAACTGTTGATATAGTGCCATCGTGATTTTGGCTATCGAGAGAATGGAGGCAAGGGAACTCTGAAGTTGTGAAATGTGAAACACTGATTTGATCGCAGTCGTCGATCAAGGGAAGATCTGGGCCATAGGTCTCGGGTCATCGTGATTTTGGCTATCGGGTGAATGAAGGTAGAAGTACTCCCAGGGTCGTGAAACGTTAAATCATGATGCACCTTTCACTCAAGTGCATGGTCACTGCCAGTGGTCACAAGGGAGAAAGGGATTAGTTGAGAGGATCTAGCACTCGCTTGGCGTTGAGGTTCGAATGACACTTGGGAGAGAAGTCGTGGGTCTAAGATGACCTGCGTATTTGGGGAAAGGACTTGTGTAAGTGGGTTTGGGGTCTATTAGAGACCAAGAGAGACAATCAGACTCAGTATCTTGATCGATCCTAGATCAGGAGGCCACACAACCCTTAGGAGAGAAGGGGGGTTTGCATCAATGTATCATACCTTAAAACATTCTGACCATTAAACAATGGTACACCATTCTTATAATAATCCATGATCTCCTTCTAGTGGCTAACCTGTTTCCTGAAGGAACAATCATTGAATTATTGAGAGGGGCTAGTGACTCAGTAATAGAGAAATTAAATCCTTTTTAACCACAATATGAAAGTGTTATATTAATGTAGAATTATCATCCAATAGTTGTAGAGTAAATAAACAATGAAAAAATCAGCAATAATACACAGTACACCAATGTTTTTGTGTGGAAACCCAAAGTGGGAGAAAACCACACAATTCATTTTCTTATATGTCTTTAAGAATTACATTCATTGGAAGAACCAACTTCCTTTGTTTTCCAGTTGGAACTAGAAGGAGACTCCAACCCCCTAATTTCTCAGGATATAACCTAAGGGAATATCCAACTCCCCAATTCTCTATCTACAACCAAAAGGAGGCTATGACCACCTATGTTCTCCGACTACAACTGGAATGTGGATACAACCACCTGTCATTTCCTCATCCAACTACCCCGACGTAGAAGTAGAATGATGGAACCATTATCACACCATCACTATGAGATATATTTTTGTAAAAACATGTACCAATAACTTGTACTAAACAAATTGTAACAACCTGTACTAATAACACGTGCCAACATGTACCATACATCAACCTGTACCCTAAACAAGTGCATCAACCTTGTACCAAACAACATGTACCAAATAACCTGTAATCAACCTATACCAATAACCTATAAAAAACCTATACTAATAGCATGTACCATGCATCAACTACTCATCAACTACGACTCATCAATATGTACCAACATCATCAACTATACACCTCATGTATGTGCCAACTCATCAACTACTTGTCTCAACCATGTACCCAACATGTACCTCAACCAAAATCCCTCATCAATTTCATCATCCAAATCTGATTTGTAACTCTGTAATAGACCTGGTGTATAATATCACATACTTGTAAACCTTCCTTAACTTTAAGAACAAGAGACTAACATTTTCATCAAACTTTACTTTAGTCTCACATGACTAATTTTGGATTAGTCAACAACCCTAACTTGAAATAATCATAACTATGTACCTGTAATAAATAGAGATATAAAAATGATACACAATGTTATTTAGTGTCTTTTATGAAATTCCTCCAGACTTCACTATTTGGAACCTCTCAGAAAAGGATTTATAGCAAAAATGGCATACCTTGTTGAATTCTGGCTTATTCTAGAGAGCGAACTTGTAGAGCATAACTCGCACGGAATATTTTTTGTATGGATATGAAAATTGTACACATAATACTAAAGACTGTACTCTAACCAATAAATTTTTTCTTATTATATTTGGATATGTTATGAATAATTTATGACGTTTTTACCTTAAACACCTGTTTTAGACTAGTTTCGGGACTAGCCACAAACCCTATTTTCCACGGCGTGTAACTCCAAGAATGCAACGACCCACAAGTTGAAATTTGTATCAAAGAAACTTGGATATGTTTTCTAAATGGCTTCTCAATTTCACAGTCTGAATCATTCTATAAAAAACGTTATTACAAAAATGGTGAGATGACCTGTAAATAACATACCATAGAAAGCATCATCAAAAGAATTTATCCTCCCTTGAATTTCGACCTTATTTACTTCACCTTCCCTCTGAAATTCGTCTTAGATATCCTTTTGTTACCTCAATAACCTGTAGATATTCAATATCCTCAAGTGTGATTAAAATTAGAGAGCATTGCCTCTTATTTATACTTTCATGTAGCTTCCTCAAGGGGTTACCTTTTAACCATCTTAAACCACTTTCCTTATTTTAGGGTTAGCCCACTTCTAACCACTTGTCAAATTAGTAATTTCTCCATTAACTTTATTATTTAAATAATTTATTTTGTATTCACTTTGAATTATATTACACTCATCACTTCACTTTATTATTTACGTCTAAAATCTTTTAAACCACTTTGACTACTTTGACCTTTTGGGGCTTCTAGATGACTCATGAGGGTTATCCAACTTCACATGGTCATAACTCTCTAACCATGAGGATTTATGTGACGTTCCAAATACCACTGGAAATGGAATGACATGTAATACCCATCTAGAATATTCTTACCTGCAAATATATCAAAACTCATACGATTATCCATCAAACAAACTTGGGTCCATTACCCAAACCATTGTGCTACTAGAATTCGCTATCGAACTTTCTTCAAGGGATGAAATCAATGACAACCAACCCAAATAATCAACATAAAGGAGGCACAATTTTGTTCCCACCATTGTCAAATCTTAGATCTATAGATCCATGGAAGCATGATCCTTACATATTCCCTTTTAAAGCATAGGGTCTCGACAACTGAACCATTTTGTTGGAACAAAAGTGATCAAACTAGGATCCTTCTGAAGTTACCAACAAAAGGTATCGATGTATTCTAGAGTGCTTAAATTTTCATCTTCCTAGGAGGAAATAAGTCTCACCCAAAGCGCAACTGAGATGAGAAAGAGAGGGAAGGGTAAGGATAATACTTAGACAAATCTATGAAGTATCAAGATTAATGTTAGTCTTGTGCAAGATAGATTAAAACTGTAGTAGTTCTGAACATTTCCTAACTGATAATAAAGGAATAGAGTTGCATCACCATTCACAAGGAAGCAATTACACATAACATACATAAACGATAATACAGAGTAGCATTCAAGAGAATCAAAAGACTAAATACAAAAGATATATTCAAAATTTTGGTCTCCAATTTTATTAGCATATATCAAGTTCTTCTCACATATTGAGTCACGTATACAAATAATCAGTAGATAATACCCAACTAGTGTGAGACGAGGTTATCTCAGTCCCTTTCTCTTTCCAACTCGACAATAATACAAAACTCTATTACATTGACAATCTAGTTCTTGCCCAGATCTCAATATTCAACTCAATTAACATCTATGAGTAAACTAGACTCCGACTTAGACTCAATTAAATTCATTCAGTTGTTCATCATTATCCTTTCATTAACCTTTTCTTCACAATAAAAATCCAATTACAATCATATCGATCTAATATATATATATATATATATATATGTTGATACTGAGAGGGGGGTGAATCAGTATGAAGTACAATTTAAAAACCTTTTTCAACTTATACTTAAACCATTCAATTATATCCAATGAGCAATGAACAATAGTATAAGAGTTACACCAATACACCACAATACACCATGCACAATATATG
>SNQJ01S0018165.1:115859-162962 GCA_010110895.2 Picea sitchensis | reverse complement strand
TTTATAATTATTTTCTTTAATTATTTTCAGGTCCTACATGTACTTCCTTTTTCAATTCACTTTGTCATCTTCAAAAATTCATTCTCCTCAACCATGAGGATCCATGTGATGTTCCACATACCACCGGAAACAACATGATGTATACTATCCATTCATGGGTGTTGTATATGCATGTGCATTCTCCTTCATGTCCAAATACCTTTATCAATCTTGCGGTCCAAAACCCATGACTAGGCTTGACACCAATGACAACAATCAATCTTCCAACAATATATATATATATATATATATATATAATGATCTAGGTTTGTTGGTTGAGATCCCGAGAGTTCTCTCTTCTTCTTGATCTTGTTTCAACTTCTTTCTTCAAAAGTGATGTTGTGTTGTCCTTCCAACCACTTTCTGTTTCTTCCTTTAGTCTGTTGTCCAGCTCCTCACCATCTTGCAAAACTTTTGTTCACCAAAATAAAGTTACAAAATTATTTGTGCAACTTCTATTCATCAAAAAGAAGGGCCCAATAATGGTAAGAACCATTTGTTTCTCCTCTTAGATTTATCAACCTCGCAAGACTTGAGTTGCGAAAACAAATCCTTATATTTGGTACAAAAATCTTGGAGATTTTCAAAGGTTTTTGGATCCAAAGTGAGAAATTCCACCTCGAGCATGTGTCCCCTCATCTCATCCTGTTTTCCAAAAATCCCTTCCATGGTGGTATAGGCTTCATTGGGAGTTTTATAGGAGGATATGTGAAAGAGGAGTTCACGATAAATGAGACTACAAATACTTCCAAACGCTTTATGCATTCGATTTAGAAAATTGGATTTTTGTATGGATGATTTTGGTTCGGTTTATGTGTTCATGGTTAACCTGTATAATCCTCTATCTCGAAGATGGATTATCATCTTGTCCTTCCATGCAAAGAAACTGTACTATGTAAGAATGAATTCTTTTGGAAATTCCATTTTTTCGTTGTCTTCAATCTTTGGTACCTGCAAAAATAAATTGGTGTGTATTTTACCTAGAATTCAATCATCTCTGATACCATGTAAATGTGTTCAATATGAACATAATAGATCTATCGATAAAATGATGTACACAATTTACAGAGAAAATATGAGAAAAAGAAGCAGGAGAGAAAGAATGGAAGAATTCTCATTAACCAAATGAATGAATAATAATTTACACATGATATATTATGTATAAATCAAATAATGTGCATTGGAGGAGAAGCCAATTCACCATAGTTGTGGTCTAGAGTGATCTGGACACACACCAGCAGTTACGGGAGTAAACTTCCACCTATTCTAGTCTCTCAGACAGTTATGGGAGTGAACTGTCATCTAGTCGGAGTTAACTGACTGAAATAGAGTGAAGTGAGGAGGAGATCAGGGAATCATAAGTAATGCGCTAGTTTGGTGATGATTCCAAGGACAATATGAATTAGTTGGTGATGATCCCAATGTTGCATGGTGATAATCCCAATGTGGCATATAAACTCCACTCAACTGATCAAACTTAATCGTGAACTGAAGAGAATATTATCCTAGAGGAATATTCTCCCTAAAATATAGGAGACTGAATAATGACTAATACAAATAGGGAAAAACTTAGGAAAATGAAATTCTAGTTGTGCTTGAAGTATCTCCAACAACTATTCAACATTGTCGGACATAAACAATAATAAGGTGTGGACATTAGGAATATCTCTCGCTAGTTGTGTTCCATAGTTTTTTGAATGTAAAGATATCATTACCTAGTGCATTGAAAAATTTGACCAGAATAGAAGAACCATCCCATTGCAAAGTGGCTCCCCTGGTTGAATGGATCCTTCAACTTTTTAAAAAGATGTTAAAATTTCCAGAGCCTAATTTAGTTTACAAAGGAGAAGAAGCCAAAAATTTACTAAAGGGAAAAAGAAATGGAATTGAACTCCTGCAAGAATATCTACAAGATCATTCCTCCATGCCAGAATACATATCCAATATTTAGGTG
This sequence comes from Picea sitchensis, assembly GCA_010110895.2. NCBI lineage: Eukaryota > Viridiplantae > Streptophyta > Pinopsida > Pinales > Pinaceae > Picea > Picea sitchensis. Next base: position 160,969 of record SNQJ01S0018165.1, on the reverse strand, counting down.
AGTTATTTGAAGGACCATTATAAATAAATTTCTTGGTTGTTTACTAGAGTTGTTGGTCAAGACTCTACAACAACTATTCCTTTTTTGCAATTATACATTTTGCATTTCATGGTCCATGAGAATGAAATATTCGGTTGGGAGGTAATATCAAATGAAGTTACTATGAAATTGATGGATTTGAAATCGAAAAAGAAGTTCTATATGTCATCTTATTTGATTTTTGTTATCACGTACTGTCATGTTTTCAAATTTTTAAGTATCGAAAAAGGGGTAAACTCAAAGGTGGACCCTGTAACTATGTTGTATCAAGCTCTTTCAAGACAAAAGGTTGTACACTATTTTTATGAAGTATATAATAATTTTGTGTCTCAATTCAAGAAATTACTCTTTGGATATGATACTTCTAGGCTTTCTTTGGAAGCATAAACTTTTCTCAATGAAAAGGGACTTCTTGAAAAACTGGATGATTATAACATCATCAAGATTTTTTGTTGTCACGAAAAACTTATATTTCTTCCCTATTATGTATGATAAATTATTTATCATAGAGGTGGAGAGACAGTACAAATTATGGTTTCACACTTTTTATGAAAAAAGGAAAAAGAAGTGTATCCCTATTCCTTGGAAGGTTGGTGAAATTATCTTAAGAGAAATTTCGAAGATTGATGAGTATGCTTCCTATTTTGAGCATTTTAACATGAGATTTGCAAAACAGATCAAAGGGTTTGAACGTGTTCAATTTTTTTATAATCACATAATATCAATTGGGCTTATCCATGCACTTATCAATTCACTTATATTGGGAGAATAAGAGAGTGATAGTCACAACCCTCATGTTTCAGAAATCGATAGAAATGATAGCAATATAGAGACATTGTAAGAAACACAAAAAATCATAAAGAGAGAGGAAAACCCTATAGTGAAAATAATGCTCAATCACCCTCCATTTCCTACAAAAGTGTTTTACCTAAGATAAACCATCATCCTAGAGAATACCAACAATGAAAAACCTTGGGTAATAATTCAGGAGATGAGGAAGAGAGAAACCCTCCTCAGGGAAATTTAGAAAACCCCCATAAGCTAAAAGTTAAAATGAAAGGAACCAATTATCAGCAAGGGGGAGGAGAACTAGACACACCTGAAAATGATATATTTCTTGAAGACATGGACCTGGATGTTGATATCAAGAATATCCACTTCCCGGATCAAGAGGAACATGCTCAGGAAAATGTGCAACAGGTTTTTACAGTTGTTGTCCATGATGAACTTGTTTCTTATGAAGAAAAATTTGTCGTACATAATGCCTCATTTGATAAGGATTCAAACAAAATGGTTTTTGAAAGGAAATAAAAGAGTAAGAGGGGAAAATCATAGTATACCATTGCCACCCGAAACATGTTTCCATCAAAGTTTTCTTCAATTCACAAGGTCACAAGGGATGCATTGAAATTTTCAATAACTAATATGGAAGAAGAACATTTTTGGATAAAATAAAAATTCAAGGAATTGGAGGCAACCCTCATGTATCCACCTATTTTGGCTACCCCAGTTTCCATGATTCGGCTTGATAAAAGTATTCAATAAATTCCAGAGTCAAGTTCAAGAGTTACAGAAATTTCAATCTTGATTGTTGCCACTCGACATTTTGTCGAGGAAAATATAAAGAAAAGAATGTCATTAATATTATAATTATGGGACTTGGAAAAAATATTTTCCTCTATTTGCCTCAGAATCTAGAATACTAAAGAATATTTGAATATATATTTAAAGAATGATGAAGGATTTTGCATAGATGGAGTTGCAATGTTCATAGCAAAGGTATTGGCGATGATGGACCAAAGAAAAAAATGGGAATATTTTCCCTCCCAAATCCGTGTGAAGCAATTAAAGGCATGTTGGATCAAATGAGTTAATACATTATAGGGATTACTGAGTCAATTAAATGATTTGTCACGAAAAAGGATGAAATGATATTTAAATATTGTTGACTTGGACATTGCTAATACCACCATCAAAATTTCAGACCCTAAACTAATATCAAGTTGAATTCCCATGACCCAACAACAATTTGAAGAACAAATTGAAGGTTTAAAGAAAGCGTCGATTAAAAAATTTGATAGGATATTTGAGTTCACATATGATGACATTGAAAGTGGGCTTGTTGAATATACTAACAAAAATGAAGATATTGAAAATATGTTGCAAAATTTATCTATCGACTATAGAGAAATTGAGGGAAAATTGTTTAATATCAATGTGAAACAAGAAGTGACCATTGCTCGGTTAAGGTATTATATTGAAGAATGGTTAAACAATTCTATTGCCAAGATTTCTTAAAAAGACATATTCTTCATATGACAAGGAATTTTATGCAATTATTCAAGAACTAAAGAAGTAGAGACATTACCTCATGCCAAAGGAATTTATTCTTTACACTGATAATCATGCCTTGTAGTATATTAGAATCCAAACAAAATTAAATCAGAGAGATGTCAAATGGATTGATCTTTTGCAGAATTTCACTTTTGTTACTAAGCACATAAGTGGGAAATCAAATAAGGTAGGAGATGCATTGAGAAGAGTCAGTTTGATTTTACAAGAGTTTCAAGTAATTGTTGTAGGATTTGATGAGTTGAAATAAATCTATCAAGATGATGTATATTTTAAATATGCTTATGCAACCTATGAGAATCCAGTAAATAGAGACAAAACTCCATGGTTAGATTACATGATTCAAGAACGTTTATTATTTCAAGATGGTAAATTGTGTATTCCAAGATGTTCAATGAGAGAAAATCTATTGAAGGAAAATCATAGTGGTGGATTAGTAGGACATTTTGGACAGGAAAAAACATTTTCTTAGTTAAGTACATTTTATTTATGGTATGTCATGCAAACTGATGTCAAGAAATTTGTTGAAAGATGCATGGTTTGTCAGTATGAAAAATAAAGGAGATAAAATATTGGATTGTATCAGCCATTACCAATCCCAGGATGACCATGGGACTCTATAAGTATGGAATTTGTATTAGTATTTCCAAGAACTCACAGGGGTAATGATTCAATTTATGTGGTTGTTGACAGATTCTAAAAAATGGGACACTTTATATCTTGTAAGAAGATCAATGATGCAAATCACATTGCATAGTTGTTCTTTAAGGAAGTTGTTAGGTTGCATGGATTGCAAAAGAGTATTGTTTATGAAAGAGACACAAAATTTGTGGGTCATTTTCGGAGAACTTTATGGAAAAATTTAGGGACCAATCTCAACTTTAGTTCAACATACCAACCACAAACTAATGGGAACATAGAGGTGGTAAATAAGGGATTCGTAAATATTTTGAGATGAATGGTAAGTGAGCATCCCAAACAGTGGGATCGGGTACTTTCACAAGTAGGGTTTGCATATAATGACTCACCTAATAGAAGAACATGATTAAGTCCATTTCATATTTTGTATGCAATGCATCCTAGAGGAATTTACGAGTTAAGAAATATAGGAAGCAATAAATTAGAAGTGTTGATGGTGAATACTTTGTAGCAAGAATGAAGGAATTGCAGGAAAGGGTCAAGTAGTAGCTACAAGACAACAACAAAAAGTACAAAAAGAAGGAAGATTTGATGAGAAGACAACTTGATTTTTATGTTGGAGACTTGGTCATGGAACACCTCAGAAGAGAAAGGTTTCCTAGGGGGGAATATAAAAAATTAAAACTTAAAAATATTTGACCATGTACAGTGTTAAGAAACTTTTCCTCAAATTCTTATGAAATAGAACTTCCAAGTAACCTTGGATTTTTTCAAATCTTTAATGTATCATATTTATACCCTTTCAAGGAACGAGACAAAAATTTCAAAGATGCACCTGATAGCGACAACATTCAGACCATTGACTAGGAGAAACAACTACCTATAGCACAACACAAGCATATTGAATCTATTTTGGACTAAAAGGTAGTAAAGAAGACAAGGGGTAAAGATTACTTTTAGTACTTGATCAAGTAGAAAGAACAACCACTTGAATATGCCATGTGGATGAAAACAACATAAATGTCTAAGTATGGTACAAGTATTGAAGAACTACTACAACAAGCCCAAGAAAAAGTATTTTCTTCCCTAGGAGTCTGATGCAGTAGCATGTTCTATTGTATCATGTTGTCATTGATGTCAAAGGATTGATGTCTTGTCATAGTAATATTCTTTGTATCATTGATGTATTAATTGATGCATTTTCTTTTCACTGATGTAATTGATGTCAAGTGGTTTGGTTGACATGAAGAAGTTGTATCATTTATGTCATGTCATGGTTGATAGGAAGTACCAAATGGATGAACTCCAAAGTGGCCCCCTTATGGTGAAATCCATCATGGGAAAACACTTTGTGAAGTCCAAATGGTTAAGTGGTTAATTCAACCTATATGTGTGGTTAAGGAACCCAAGGTTGGTTGTGGAATAATCTAATAAAGATCAATGAATTTGTAAGTGAGACTATTCTAGATGGATAGTTCTCGTCATGCCATTTCCAATGATATGTGGAACATCACATAACCCCTCATGGTTAGAGGGTTATGGTCTTGTAAAGTTGGAGAACCCTCATGTGTTTTCTAGAATCCCCTAGAAGATCAAAGAAATCAAATTATTCTTGAAGCTCCTAGAAGAAATTTGACTAGTCAAAGTGGTTAGTTACAGGTTATGTGGTTGCAATAACAAAATAATTAAAAATAAATTAGTTGTAACTAGAAGTGGAGAGTTTAATATTTGTGGAAACGTGACTGTAAGTGAACAAGTGGTTAGAAGTGGGTTAGCCCCAAAAGAACGAATTTTGGTAATGTTTGTTAGATGATAACCCCTAGAAGAAGCTACTTGGATAAGTATAAATAAGAGAGAAAGGGTCTCTTATGGGTGTGAATCTCTTGAGTATATTGAATATCCATTTTGGTGAAAGATTCATTGCAGGTACTCATGGACGCATCAAAAGTTTCATAATTATGAGGTTTGATGGTGAAAGTTTCAGAGGTTAAAAAAACCCTAGTTTTCTGAACTAGTACGCGAGATGCAGTGGGAAATGGTTCATACGTACACATGATGAAGGTGAGAACGGCACATACATTTTGGAAAGGACATGAAAATATTGATTAAGTGTTGGTGCTAGGTTCCTGAAGTCTAAAGCAAGTTCCTGGAACAACATTCTACTGGTTCAAATCTTCTATAGAAGATATGGTTTAGTTATATGTTGTCTTTATGGTTATATGTACTCATGGTATGGTGAGTGCCTGAAGCATTCCATGTATGGTTGATGTGATGTTTGGATATGGTATATGGTGGTTGTTTGGTAGAGTAGTTTTGTTTTGATATGGTTGAGGGATATATATGATTTTTGATGGTGTATGCAAGAGGAACATGCATATGTTGTTGGATGGTGTAGATTTGTTTGTGGATAATACAGGTTGGGTTGTGATAGGTTGGTTGAAATGAAAGGTCACAAGTGAATGTGGTAGTGGAAGAAAGGGTTTGAAGGGCCAAAAGTTTGAAGTTTCATAAACCCTAGTTTCTAAAGGTGTATGCAGGCTAATAGAAGAAAGAATGCATACATTCATGTGTTGTAGTATAGGCAGGTTGCGTACATCCATGTGCTACAATATAGATAGGTCACATACCTATTAAAAAAATAGATTCTATCTACAATATGGTTCTTGTACTTGAGGATTGGATTCCTCTTCTTAGTTGGTGTTGAGATCTACAGGCTGGGTCTTGCAATGAGTGTTGGTGCTCTCTTTGAGTTGGTGCTCATTTCAGTTGGTGTTGATAAACCCCAATGATTGTAGTTTGTAATGAAAAATAAACTTATACATATATCTCATGTTCTTTGTGTTCTTTATTGTGATGGTACACAGTTATATATTGTTAATATATGTCATTGAGATATGTTTACATGCAATAAACTAAGTGTGAGTAGAACTAATGAGTAAATGATGATTTCTAACTAAAGTTTTGTAAGAAGTGTAAAAAGAGCCTCACAATAATTCACCCCCCCCCCCTCTAAGTGTGTTCGGTGTGTCCAATAGTTGGTATCAGAGAAATCCTTCACTATTATCATTAACAAGCTTGAAGAAGATCCATGGACACAAAAATGGATGATGAAGTTCCCATCTTTGATGAGACTGATTATTTAGCATGGAGAATAGAAATGAAATGGTATTTCAAGGAAAAAGGTGCAGGTGTTTCGAACACAATTGTTGTTGGATCAGTTCCCTCAAAGAATCGGTCAAAAGGTGCAGACCAAAACAAAGAAAATAAGAACAATACAGTAGAACTCAATATCATCTTAAATGGACTCTCAGGCTCTATCAAAGAAATAATAGGACAACATTCCTCCGCCAAGGACCTATGGATAAAGCTAGAGAAGGTATATCAAGACAAAAAGGAAAATTAAGGTAAAGACTCTGCAAAATATTCTGATAATTATAATTGTAATGATGTTGAATGTTCACCTGCAAAAGAAATAGAAGATAGAGAAGAAGTTTGTGTAGAATTTGCAAATAGTTATCTTATAGATGAAGAGGAAGATTTGTTGAAGCTTAAAGATAAAGTTTTATCTGAGTTGGACGATTTTAGCTATGAAATAGGAAATAGTTCAACTTCATTTAAGTATCTTGAAAAATACAATAAGGAAATACTAGAAAAGTACCCAAGGCATACCATGGCACTAAAGAAAATACTCATAGAACAAGAAGAAACTAAAAAGACTCAATTATAAGAAAAAGAAGAAGAAATCAAAAGACTAAAGACTAAAGTAATTAGTCAAGCAAAAGAAAAGAATAAGGTAGATGATGATCTTAGAAAAATCCTTGAAGTCAATGTCAATCTAAAGACACAAAGTGAAGAAGTCAAAAGGATAAAGGAACTATTGAATAATCAAGTAAATGAAAAGGAAGAATAAATTCATTAGTTGGAAGCATAAGTTATTGATCTTAGAAGGAAAGAAGAGAAGGAAAAAAGGTTCATGAACAACTCAACAATCCTATATGTAATATTGGATAGTCAAATATCACCAAATGATAAATCAGGTCTTGGATACAACAAGGAAGAAACACACTTTGAAGCTAGCACTTATAAGAAGAATGAGGTAAGTCCTCCATTGTCAAAAGGGTGAAGCAAGGCTTCAAGTCAAGCATATACACAAACCAAGGAAATATTCAGAAGATCAAAGAAAGGAAGAAATCAAGAAGCAAGTCCTACACCTCAAAGAAAATTCAGAAGAGAGACACTTTCAAGGTTGACACAAAACCAAAGGTATGAAAATGTTTTCAAGGGTCATTGTTTCACATGTGATGAATATGGTCACAAATCTTTGGATTGCACACGTTATGTAAGGAAACATGTTATAAGATTCAATAAAATGATAAGATTTTGGAGATGTAACCTTGTGGGACACATTGCTACACATTGTCACACTATGAGATGCTACAATTGCAGTGGGTTTGGCCACAAAGCTCATAATTGTTGGAATTCAAGAAGAAAATCAATGAGGAGTGCTTCATATAGCATGAAAAGAAGAGCTCATGAAACTTGGAAGCAAGACAATGTTGAAAATATGGAATATTAGAGTACACATTTTGAGAAGCCGGGACACTCTCAGAAGTGGATGAAGAGGATTGAACAACCAGACATGAAGGAAGATGTAAAGAATGAAAAAAACATTACTTTTTTTTAGAAATATGTCAGATCATGTGGTAGCAATCATGTACATACGCAAGGTGACCTATAGAAAGGTCGCATACATACATGAGCTAACTGAGGAACAAGGCATGTACCTATGGTAAAATCCTCAATAAGAGGGTTGTACAGATGAGTTGCAACATGGTTTGATTGTATAACATTGTTTATGCAGTATATGAGATGGTTTGGTTCAGGTTTTCATGATTATATGTTTGCTTGATTAATGTATGGTGACAATATGTGGTTGAGTGTTGGAGAATATTCTTGATGCATATCCTGGATGCATGGTACTAACCCTAGAGTGTGGATTGAGGCATTCATTGTAAGGAACATTGTTGATTATGCTATGTATTTTCTCGGTGAAGTTATGGCATGTTGTTTATGGGACATATCATGTTTATGTGATGATGAGTTATTCTATGTATTTTCTCAGTGAAGTTATGGCATGTTGTTTATGGGAAATATCACGTTGATGTGATGTGAAGTTATGGCATGTTGTTTATGGGACATATCTAGAGGTATATCATTGATCTATTGAGGCACACTTTTGGTACATGTGTAGAGGTACTATTGGATTCTTAGTACATGTTGTAGTGAATGGTTTTTGAGGTAGATATGTTGTGAGTTCCATTGATAGATCTTGTGATGTATTGTTGGAATCATATTTGTTGGATGTCTTGGTGTATGTATTTGGCATACGGTTGAGCTACATATTGGGCATGTAGTTGACGAGGTTGGTTATAGTGTACATCATTGATGAGTCATAGCTTGGTAGACATTTGATGCATGATTGGTACTTACTTGGTTGTTTGTTAGAGGCACTTGCTAGAAATATCATTGGCACATGAGTTATGGTTGATATGGCATTTTTATATGGGAACACATATTGATTATGGTACATCTTGTTGATGTTTGGTGCATGGTTGATGCACTTGTATATGGTATATGATTGTGGGTGATAGTACTTGGTTAAAGTACATCATTGTTGTTACTTGTTTAGCATATACTTTGGTACATGATGTATGGGATAGTTGAGACACTTGTTATGGTGCATTGATTGATACTTGATGGTTACATTTATTGACACATGGTTTGTGGCACTTGGTTCATGATAGAGGCATATCATGAGTGATATGACACTTGTTTGAGGCATATGGTTGGCATGTTATACAATTGATGATGTCGATGATATTTATATATGGTTGGTACACAGTTGACACATGTTTTTGGAATATGGTTGATACACTCCATTGATGATGTCTTATGGCATATTTTATGTTGATGATGTACATGGTTGATGTACATGATTGATGTGCATGGTTGGCACATGGTATGGCATAGGGTGTAAATGGTTGACGCTTTGTTCATGATTCATTTTTGACATATCTTTTTGATGCATGAGATAGTATCTATGGAATATAATTGATGTATGGTATGGTACAAATTTGGATGGTTGATGCATGAACAATTCCAAGGATCATCATAGGAAGAGAAAAACATTCTTGAGCAGTTGATCTATGTTTCGGTTCAGTAGTATCATTTGCAGTAGAAGAAGAGTGCAGTGGTATCATATTGTTCATATTGTAGAGAATATAGGGGGATACATACCCATAGGGGGGAGCTATTATTCTTCCCATTATTGGTTGTAGCAGCATGATTCTAGGAGGAGATATTATTGGCATCCATGCCACCAACATTACATCAGAGTGATATCCCTTGTCCAAAGGGGGAGATATTATTCAGAGGAATCTCAAAGGAATCCAGACAAGGGGAGTATCCCCAAGGAGAGTTTAGGAAGGGGGAGCATACCAAAAGAGAGAACTACCCTTTTCCATTCATGTCAAAAGGAGAGAGATTATTCAAAGGAATATCAAAGGAATCCAGACAGGGGGAGCATCCCCAAGGAAATTTCAGGCAGGGGGAGCATCCCAAAAGAGAGAACTACCCTTTTCCATTGATGTCAAAGGGGGAGAGATAGTCGCATTGATGTGGTGATATGTATATTGATTAGGATAATTTCCATGTCCAAGTGTTTATATCAATGATTGATGTTGACATCAATATTAGTATTTTCATCAATGCCAAAGGGGGATATTGATGTATCATGTTTTCATTGATGTCAAAGGATTGATTTCAAAGGGTTGATGTCTTGTCATAGTAATATGATTTATATCATTGATGTATTGATTGATGGATTATGTTGTCATTGATGTAGTTGATGTAATTGATGTCAAAAAATTGATGTTATTGATGTCAAGTGGTTTGGTTGATAGGAAGAAGTTTTATCATTGATGTCATGTCATGGCTGATAGGAAGTACCAAATGGATGAAGTCCAAAGTGTTCCCCTTGTGGTGAAATCCCTCATGGGAAGACTCTTTTTGAAGTCCAAATGGTTAAGTGGTTGAGTCATCCTAGATGTGTGGTTAAAGAACCCAATGTTTGTTGTGGAATAATTTAATGAAGATTAGTGAATTTGTAAGTGATACTATTCTAGATGGATAGTGCTCATCATGTCATTTCTGGTGATATGTGGAACATCACATAACTACTCACGGTTAGAGATTTATGGTTTTGTGAAGTTGGAGATCCTTCACGTGTTGTATAGAATCCCCTAGAAGGTCAAAGAAGTAAAATTATTCTAGAAGATCCTAGAAGAAAGTTGACTAGTCAAAGTGGTTAGTTATGGGTTAAGTGGTTGCAATAATAAAATAATTTAAAAAAATTAGTTGCAACTAGAAGTGGAGAGTTTACTATTTATGTAAAAGTGGTTGTAAGTAGACAAGTGGTTAAAATTGGGTTATCCCCAAAAGAAGGAAGTTTGGTAAAGTTGTTTAGATTATAACCCCTAGAAGAAGCTACTTGGATAAGTATAAATAAGAGAGAAAGGGTCTCTTATGGATGTGAATCTCTTGAGTATATTGAATATATATTTTGGTGAAATATTCATTGTAGGTACTCATGGACACATCAGAAGTTTCGTAAGTCTGAGGTTTGACAATGAAAGTTTCATAGGTTCATAAAACCCTAGTTTTATGAAGTAGTACGCAGGCTATAGTGTGTCATGGAACATACATATGCGAGATGAAGGAAAGAAGGGAATGTACATTTGGGAAAGGACATGAAAATCTTGAGTAAGTGTTGGTGCCAGGTTCCTAAAGTATGAAGCAAGTTACCAGAACAATAATCTATTGGTTAAGATTTTCTACAAAAGATATGGTATGGCTATATGTTTTCTTTATGCTTATATGCACTCATGGTGTGGTGAGTTCTTGAAGAATTCCTTGTATGGTTGATGTGATGTTTGGATATGGTAGATGGTGGATAGTTTGTAGAATAGTTTTGTTCTGATATGGTTGAGGGATATCTCTGATATGTGATTGTGTATGCATGAGGAACATGCATAGGTTGTTGGATGGTGTATATTTGTTTGTGGATAGTACAAGTTGGGTTGTGCCATGTTGGTTGTAGTGATAGGTCACAAGTGAATGTGAAAGAGGAAGAAAGGGTATGAAGGGCCAGAAGTTTGAATTTTTAGAAACCCTATTTTCTGAAGGTGTATGCAGGCTGATAGAAGGAAGAATGCATACATCCACATGCTGCAGTATAGGAAGGTCACGTACATCCATGTGATGCAGTATATAAATGTCATGTACCTATTGACAGATTGGATTCTATCTACAAGCTCGGTCTTGTACTTGAGGATTGGATTCCTCTTCTGAGTTGGTGCTGAGATCTGCAGGCTAGGTCTTGCAATGAGAGTTGGCGCTCTCTTTGATTTGGTTCTCATTTTAGTTGGTGTTGATAAACCCCAAGGATTGTAGTCTGTAATACAAAAGAAACTTATACACATATCTGATGTTCTTTGTGTTCTTTAATATATGTCATTGATATATGTTTACATGCAAGAAACTAAGTGTGAATGGAACTAATGAGTACATGATGATTGCTAACTAAAGTTTTGTAAGAAGTGTAAAAGGAGACTTACACTAATTCACCCCCCCCCCCCATCTCAATGTGTTCGGTGTGCCAACATATTCTACAACAATCTAGTATTTGACCTCCAAGGACCTAGGAACTTTCTGAGAGGAGGTTGGTTTCTTCATTGTGATTATTTTTTATTATTTTTTGATAGTATAGGGTGTTTGAGAAGAAGATAATTTTTCCACGAATATAATAGGAGGTGGAAGAGTTAGATAAATTAGGAATTATGCTTGGATTTGATCCTATATTTTAGGATAAGAATCAGGTTTTTATAGGATAATTTTGTTTTTTGTGTAATTTTGGTCAGATCTAATCCTATCTTTGTGCGTTGGATCAATCTGGTCCTTAAAGTATTAAAGGTTTGATACATGAGACCAAAGGGGGTGTGAGTGTGTGATATGAGTACATAGTGAATGTGTGAAGTGTACAAGAAGGTACAAGGTACCGAGCTTCATGTTTTAGTAATATTCCTTCATATGTTGAATAAAATATTGTTTCTAAGAATTGTGCCTCTATACCATTGTGCGCATTCTAATTGTAAATTGTTGGAAAATTGTGGTTGCATGTCAGTGGTGAAATGTTTTTATATTGTAGGCGAAGGGATCACAAACAAAGGGGTTCCATAGCTGAACCAAAACCTTATCTAAATCCATGTGTATTCATGTTTTGAGGCATGGAAGATTAGGATCAAATCAAGAGGATTAGATCAACAATCCACATCATTCGACGCATTGACGTTTTATTTTTTATTGAATAGGCCTGAAATATCAAATTCCTAAGGTCCAACACATGTGGCATGAAGGGAATGGTGAGGAGAATCATTATAAGGAGGATAATAATACACCATAGATCATTATAGGATTGGCGGTGATAAATCTGTAAACAATATCATTGAAATAATAAAAAGGGGACCCACAAGCTGAATATCTAACCATTGATTAGAGTGATAGATCGATGATATAGGATTGATGTGTATCAGTAAGCTATGAAGAGTTTAACACAAGGAGGTCTGATACCCCGTGGCCTGGTGGACTAAAATGCATGGCATCCATTTACTCATTCACATGGTTCCACAAGAAGTTTCGGTGTGTCCCACATAGAAAAGGTTGGAAGGTTGAGATTAAATCTTCAAATATGAAGATCGACAACCCTTGTCGCATTGGAAAATGGACATTGGAAAGTTTTGGTGTTGGATATTTTAAAAAGTCTCGATGTCCCAACACTGATATACATCAAGCTAATGTCAGGTTCTATGGTGTCCCATGATTTTTATTGAGTTTTTATTAAGAACAATCAATGGTCCATAAAGGATCTAAGATCGAGATCAACGACATACATTATATTGTTCCATTGTGGTTGATTGTTGATCAACTTCAGGATCAACGATCCAAATTGATTGTGTACTTATATGCTTAATCCCTTGATCATTAATGTATGGGTATATGATAAAAGAGTTTAGCACCGAAAATTAAGCCATCGGTTCCAACGTATCATCACATAGGAAGGAAAACAGCACTGGTGCATGTTGAGGTAAATTTGAATTTTCTTTTAATTTGAATTTTTATTAATTAATCTAGTTATCTAAAGAACATTGAGGAAGGTAGGAGAGAACTAGTTCGGATTGGTCATCAGGTCGAGCATAATCATTTTTGGAAAGAGTGTAAGTCAAGCAAGTAAGCCAAAATAGAGTAAATGCATATGGGAAGTTACAGGTAGTTTTTATACATTTAGTTTTACATGAGCAACAAATAGGGAGAAGAAAAAAAGAGCATTGGAGATATATCAAGAAGGCTAGGAAAATTTCGGATCATGCTAGAGAGTATCATAGCACTTTGGATCCGACGATTGAAGATCTAGGTTGTCAATCCTGAAGAGTGAACTCTTGTGTGAGTTGAACTGTAAAAAAAAGTGTTTTTTGTTGTTGTTGTTTGTTTTCTTGGCAGTGAGTTCCCTCACTACAAGGAAAATACATTTTAGTGTAGGTTTCTATTGTTACAAAATTGGAAAAAATTGTCAAAAAAAACCTCTGCTATAACATTTTTTTTCGAAAGCTAATGTTTTGGGGCTACTATAATGGAAGTTGATTATAACTAAAAAATATGGGTGGTTCGAGGTGTTGTTCCAGAGTCTATACTTAAGGCTTAGAAAGTACAATGTCTAGGCATCCGAAAGTAAGTAGAGGATAAAAAAGGGGAAGAATCAACGTTTGGGAAAGGAAGCTAAGGATGATTTCTAGGTTGTCGTTGTATTGCTTCAAACTATTCCTGGATGCTTATATCCCGTTCCATAGCGGTCCATGAATGTTCAAGTTCTACCCAGGTAGTGGTTGTTTTAAGTATGGTATCGAAAAGGTTCAAAGCGATATGGGCTTGGTCCGACAAGACGAGTTCAATATTAGGCTGTCTTGCAACGGGGACAGTCATAGAGGAACAAAAACATTAAAGGAGAGTTCGAGGTTTTTGATGCGGTATCAATTTGATCGTATAAAAGAGAACTTTTGAATCTGATATTGATGATAAAGTGAAAACCAAAGGCCTTTTCCCATAACTGAGATATCTTTAAAATAAATGATGTGTGAAATGTGAGAAAAACATTAAGTTGTCTACAATGCGAGGCTCCTATCAAGGGAGAATCTAACCCTGTAAACAAAAGAAGAAAAAGATGAGAAGAAATCTGTTGAAGCATAAAATATGAATATCTATGATGGCACACACACCCTCCCTACCCGTAGGTCGGAAGTCCACGTACACAGGATCTTTCTCTTCCACTGGCCTGAAGAGATTTCAACAATTTTCTCTTCTATTTCCTTTTTGGGAAATCTGCACCCACAAATCACTTCGAGAAATTGCCCCCCTTGTACTTCGGGAGATCGGACTTCGCACTTACGCGAATCCGGTGGTCGAGAGACTTGTTTCTAAATCTCTGAAACCCAAAAATAGTCAACACTTGACCTTTCTCTCTCTATTTTGGATTTCTCCTTATCGCGATTTTGGGAGTTGTGATGTCAAGCAACTCGTCCCCTTGACTCCCGAAACCTGATTTACAGAAATTCCTATGTGCTTGCAAGGTTGACCTTTCAACAACCCTTCATTCCATCGAAACTTTGGACTTCGCGATTTCATGAATCTTATATTTCGGGACTTCAGCCCACAAAACCTCGAAATGGTCAACGGAATTTGACTTCCGTGTTGATAGGGCACCACCTATCCACCCTACTAATTCTATGGCCCTCATAATCCTTTCTCCCTCGGGACTTCGCACTTCATGATTTCGCGAGTCCTAAATGCAAAGAGTTTGGGACTTCCAATCATGAAACCCCGAAATAGAAATCCACGAGTAAATCCAACGACCCATGTTTGCTTGAATCTACGGTTCTATCTCTCCTCAGCTTGAACCCCTAGAAAGAATTCGTCATAAATCCCCTTCTCCTCCATGAGATCTGATGGCTCACAGGACTTCGCGAATTCTCCACAGATAATTCTGACCATCCGTCTCTTCCCTTCACAAGGACTCCTGCAACTTTTTACCAAGTATTTTTCCCACGGTACTAAACTGCCTGTGAGACAAACTTGCGACGCCTTCTCATTGTTTCAATGCACAAACTTCCTATGCTTTCTTCGACAACTATGGACAACTATTCTTTCTTCGACTCTATCGCTTCTGGGCTTTCTCCAACTCTGAGTCTTGAAGAAGACTCCTCCATGCACTCCTTGCGGAAAATTTCTTAATTACTCCAAGGAATTTAAATCCTTCGACCCTGCACACTCCCTGCAACAGCAGTCTCTCAACAAATCATTCATGATTACCAAACCTGAAACTCTACTCAGCCTGCGCACACCTTGCACGGCTCCTGTGCCTAGCTACACTCTTGAGGGAATGAGAACAAGGCTCTCTTATCTGATTTTTCAGAGATGAACCTCTGAACCCTTTGTCAACATACTCCTTGCGAACAATTCAACTGCACTCCTTGCAACAACTCTTTCTCAGATAGAGAAACAATTGAAACTCATTTCTTTAACCTTTCCTCTCAGATTTCAAACATTCAACAAGAAATCATTCATACATATCATAAAAGAAATTGCATGACAAAAAGAGTAAACCCATGAACATACCAATTAGCATACCCATACAAGAAACAAATACAACACCATGAATCTGAATTAAGACTTCTTCTATTAACTCAAATCTCTGTACATGGGTGTATTTCAAACATAGTTTCTTTGTTCTAGCTCTGTATACTCTTCTCTTGGTAATGTTCTTCACTATCATACAATAATACAATGAGGGTGTCTATATCTGTTTTCCCTCCGCTCCCAAAACTGTCTAATCTACACATTAAATTGTATCTACTTGCATTAACTATCATAAATTCCTTTTACCTACTAAGGATGAGGGCGGATCGCTCAAGGTCTATTTACAATTTACAAGTGTGCCTCCACTTGATGACTTCATTAATTTTTCAAGACATTTTCAAAATTTGTGTTGGGTGCTTTTCCAGTTGTCTTTTGTCTCCGCACTGGCTCGCTTGAGATGCTCCTGCATCATACTTCCTTGCTTGAAAATTTTCATGGGCTCCTGTCCATGAGCTCGCGTATGGTGTGTCCATGCATCTGGATCTCTAATTCATTCTTCCAGCTAGCATATTCAACTGGATGGCCCTTCCACTTGACCAAATATTCAAAGTATTTCTTTCGCCTAGTCTTCTTGTCGACCCTTTTGTCTAGTATGCGCTCCATCTGCGGATTTTCTGCAACTATCATCTATTTTTTCCACTGGACCTCTGGTTGTTTATTTTCTATCCCTGTTTCCTCAGATTTATGTGGGTACAAATCTAAGATATTGAATATCAGAGAAATTTCGATCCCATCGGGTAATTCAATCTCATAAGCATTTGCCCAAAATTTCTTCAAGACCTTACATGGTTCGATTTTCTTCATCTTCAGTTTATTATATGTTCCTCTTGGGAACCTTTCTTTTCTCAAATGAGCAAGGATCAAATCACCAACCTCAAATTGAAGTTGTCTCCTATGTTGATCTACTCTGCGCTTATATTCCTGGCTCGAACTCTGCAATCGCTCCTTCACCTGGCTGTGAAGTTCCTTCATTGCCTCTGCAAAATCTTTTTCCCTAGCACTCCTAATCGTAGTCTGTTCTGAATTCCTTAGCTCTAAAATTCCTCTCGACTCCATGCCATAGAAAATCTGAAATGGAATCTGCCCCGTGCTTCTGTTAACTAAGTCATTATAAGCATATTCCGCCTGTGGTAATATGTTGTCCCACTGGCTATGGTGTTATGTCACCAGGCTTCTCAGCAAGTCTCCCAGACTTTTGTTTACCACTTCTGTCTATCCATTCGTCTGAGGATGATAAGTTGAACTGAATGAAAAGTTAGTTCCCAGCTACTTCCATAAGATCCTCGAAAAGTGTCCTACGAACTTAGTGTCTCGATCCGAAACTATGCCCCTTGGCAAGTCATGAAGTTGAATGACTTCTTTGAAAAACAAATTTGCAATGTGAGTGGCGTCACTGGTCTTCTGAAATGGAATGAAGTGTGCCATATTGGAAAATCTATCCACCACCATAAATATTGAGTCAAACCCTCTTTGTGTTCTTGGAAACCCCAATATGAAGTCCATGCTAACTGCATCCCATGGCCTCTCAGGTATGGGTAATGGTTGATAAAATCCTGCATTCTGCCTCTTTCCCTTCGAATGCTGGAAAATTCTGCATCTGTCTATGAACCTTTTGACGTCTACTCGCATTCCTAGCCAAAAATATGACTCATTCAACTTTGCGAACATCTTGTCGTGACCAAAGTGCCCGACTAATCATCCACTGTGTTTCTCCTTCAGTAAATTCTCCCTCATGGAGCATTTTGGAATACAAAGTTGATTACCTCTAAACAATAATCCTTCCTGGATCATGTATTCTGCCCATTGGCTTCTATCCCTGAGAATTGGATTCTCAGCTGCTTCATATGCCTTCTTAAAATCTAGATCATTTTTGTACATGTTCCTGAGATCATCAAAACCCAATGTTTTGACTTTGAACTCCTGCAATAGCAAACACTTCCTGCTCAAAGCATCAACAACTTTGTTAGCAGTACCAGAAATATGTTTAATTACAAAAGTAAAGTTCTACATATATTCAACCCATTTAACATGTCTCTGATTAAACTTTTCCTGTTGAGTCACAAATTGTTGTGCATGATTGTCACTGTATAAGACAAACTCCTTGGGAATCAAGTAATGTCTCCATTTATTCAATGCTTGTATAATAGCATAGAATTCCTTATCATAAGTGGAGTATTTCACTTTCGCTTCATTCATCTTCTCGCTAAAGTATGCTATTGGCCTGTCATCTTGACTCAAGACTGCCCCTATTGTAAACCCACTTGCATCGCATTTCACTTGAAATGTCTTTTGGAAATCCGGCAACACCAGAATTGATTGTTCCATGATCTTCCTCTTTAACAAATTAAAAATCTTCTCGGCTTCTTCAATCCACTGAAAATATTTATGTCTTTTCTTCACTGTATCCATCATTGGTGCACTAATCCCACTGAAATTTCTAATGAATTTTTGGTAGAAACTAGCCAATCCGTGAAAACTTCTCACCTCAAAGATATTCTCCGGTGATGGCCAATTCTTGATTACCTCCACCTTATCTACATCCATCATCAGTTTATCTGCATAAATAACAAAACCCAAATAAATGAGCTCTGTCTTCATGAATGAGGATTTCTTCATGTTTATCAACAACTTCTCCTACTGTAACTTCTGCATGAATGTAGCCAAATGTTTCAGATGTTCAGCTTCTGTTTTACTGAAAATCAGTATGTCATCCAGATACACAATGACAAATTTTCCAATGAAATCCCTTAGGACTTCATTCATCAACCTCATGAAAGTACTTGGCACGTTCGTTAAGCCAAATGGAATAACAAGCCATTCATACAACCCTTCGTTGGTTTTGAATGTTGTCTTCCATTCGTCACCTTCTCTCATGCGGATTTGATGATAACCGCTTTTCAAATCAATTTTCGAAAAATACTTTTCTCCACTCAAGAAATCCATCAGATCATCCATCCTTGGCAATGGAAATTTGTACCTGATGGTTATCTTTTTGATCGCCCTTGAATCAGTACACATCCTCCAGCCTCCTTCTTTCTTCGGATTGAGTACTGTCAGAACAACACATGGACTCAAGCTTTCTCTAACGAAACCTTTGTCCAACAAATCTTGGACTTGTCTTTTGACCTCTTCATTCTCCTATGGCATCAATCTGTATGCGTCTTTGTTTGGAAAACTAGCTCCTGGTATGAGATCAATATGATGACTCACACTTCTGATTGGTGGCAACGAACGAGGTAGTTCGTCCACTACTATGTCAGTGAACTCTTTTAGTAGCTCCTGAATCTCTTTTGGTAAATCATCTACCCTTGTGCTGGTCAAAACAATCTTCGGTTTCCTAACCACAATGAATTGCAGTTCTTCCTTCTTCTTGACCCCGGTAAGAAGTTCCTTCCCACTCATGAGAAGTACAGTGTTGCTTACTTTAGGTTTCACATCCTTATCTTTGATTGGAAGCAACATGTGAGTTCTCCCATTCTTCTCCAGGGTGTATGTGTTCATTCTCCCATCATGAATCACATTCCTGTCATATTGCCATGGTCTACCCAACAATAGATGACAAACATCCATGGGGATGACATCACAAAGTATTTTATCATTATATCCTCCTATCTTAAATTCAACTAAACATTGTTTAGTGATAGTTACCTGATGTCCTTTTTGTAGCCACGAAACTCTGTATGGGCTTGGATGATCAATCGTCTCCAGCTCCAGCTTTTCTACCATCTCTCTAGAAATGAGATTATCTGTGCTACCACTGTCCACAATGACCTTGCATACCCTGCCCTTGGTCTTGCAAGTGATACGAAAAAGTCTGTTTCTTTGGACTGAACTCTCCACCTCCTTCTCTGGTGTCAAAAGAGATTTTCGCATCATCAACGATCTTCTGCCTTCAACATATTCTGCCCCAAAATTTTGCCTTTGCGCTTAGGCGATGTGAGTCTCACCTCCTTCTTTCTTTTTTTCTGGACACTCATAAGACTTGTGTCCAGTCTTTCCACATGTGAAGCATGTTATTACTCCACCTCTTCCTCTTCCTCTACCTTTGGTACGAGGAAAAATATTATTATCAGCATAATCTCCTCTCTGTTCGGTATGTTGACCTCTCTGTTCAACATATTTCCCTCGCTGTGAGCTTCCACCTCTCTCAATTCAAGTTTGAGGTTTCTTCCAGTCCTCCTTGGGTTTTTGACTTCTATCCTGGACAACTGATTTACCCCTGGCTTGACTCCTGCCTCGCCCTCTTTGACCCTTCTTTCGGCTCAGCTTCTCTTCAGCATTTAGAGCCATCTGATAAGCATCTTCCACCATTCGGATGGTTACCATGCTCATCTCATCCTGAATGTCATATCTCGGGCCATTCATGTATTTGGAAACTTTTTCATCATCGCTTTCCCAATGACCTACCCTGATGTTCAGCCTATAGAATTCTTCAGTATATTATTTCACTGTCATTAGCTTCTGCCTCAAGTTTTGCATCCTTCGAAACAGAGTAATATGATAATCCCTGGGAATGAATTTTACCTTCATCTTCATGATCATTCTATCCCAACTCTTGATCTTATGCCTGCCTTTGTAACGTCTGTCAACTTGTAGTTCATCCCATCACAATGTTGCATGTCCTTTTAATCTCGTGACAACATGTTTGACCTTCTTGTCCTCTTTGACATCTTCATAGTCAAAATATGTGTCCAGAGCTCTAATCTAGTCTAGAAGCTCCTCTGCATACAGATTTCCCTCATAAACTGGAATGTCCATTTTCGCTCTTGCACCCATTCTTGCAATAGCCCTAATCAAATGTTTGTTTGCTGCATGTTCAGCCAAAATTTCACTTTCGAAATCACTAAGCTCCCCAGCACCGGCTGTGCGCCTCTGTTCTATCTCCATGTCCTCAAGTCTGGTGCNCTCTCTCCATGGCTGGATCAGGCATCTGCCTACCCCTTCTTCTCAGCATTTCCCTCTCCTCTGGCGGATCGGGTGTTTGCCTGTCCCTTCTCCTCGGCGGCATGGTGAATTCCCCTTTTCCTTTCTATAGAAAGAAAAGAAACCTTTCTGGGCTCTGATACCAAAATGATGGCATGCACTCCCTCCCTACCCGCAGGTCGAAAGTCCACGTACAAAGGAACTTTCTCTTCCACTGGCCCGAAGAGCTTTCAACAATTTGCTCTTCTATTTCCTTTCCGAGAAATCTGCACCCACAAATCACTTCGAGAAATCCCCCCGTTGTACTTTGGGAGATCGGACTTCGCACTTACACAAATCCGGTGGTCAAGTGACTTGTTTCTAAATCTCTGAAACCCGAAAACAATCAACACTTGACCTTTCTCTCTCTATTTCAGATTTCTCCTTATCGCGATTTCGGGAGTTGCGATGTCAAGCAACTTGTCCCCTCGACTCCCAAAACCCGATTTACCAAAACTTTGATGTGCTCGCAAGGTTGACCTGACCTTTCAACAACCCTTCATTTCGTCGGAACTTCAGACTTCACGATTTTGCGAATCCTGATGCAAAGATTTCGGGAATTCACCCCATGAAACCCTGAAATGGTCAACAGAATTTGACTTCCATGTCAATAGGGCACCACCTATCCACCCTGTTGATTCTATGGCCCACACAATCCTTTCACCTTCGAGACTTCGCACTTCGTGATTTTGTGAGTCCTGAATGCAAAGAGTTTGGGACCTCCAATCACGAAACCCTGAAATAGAAATCCACGAGTAAATCCAACTGCCCCTATTTGCTTGAATCTATGGTTCTGTCTCTCTTGAGCTTGAACCCCTTGAAAACATTCACCATAACTCCCCTGCTCCTCCGTGAGATCTGATGGCTCACGAGACTTCACAAATTCTCCACAGAGAATTCTGACTGTCCGTCTCTTCCCTTCATAAGGACTCCTGCAACTTTTTACCAAGTAGTTTTCCCACGGTACTCAACTGCCTGCGAGACAAACTTGCAACGCCTTCTCATTGTTTCAATGCAAAAACTTCTTGTTCTTCCTTCGACGACTGTGGAGACTCTATCCCTTCTGGGATTTCTCCAACTCTGAGTCTTGAAGAAGACTCCTACACGCACTCCTTGAGGAAAATTTCTTAATTACTCCAAGGAATTTAAATCCTTCGACGCTGCGCACTCCCTGCAACAACAGTCTCTCAACAAATCATTCAGGATTACGAAACCTGAAACTCTACTCGGCCTGCACACACCTTGCACGACTCTTGTGCCTAGTTTCACTACTGAGGGAATTAGAACAAGGCTATCTTATCTAATTTTTCAGAGACGAACATATGAACCCTTTCTCAACGCACTCCTTGCGGACAATTCAACTGCACTCCTTGCAACAACTCTTGCTCAGATAGAGAAACAATTGAAACTCATTTCTTTACCCTTTCCTCTCAGATTTCAAACATTCAACAAGAAATCATTCATACATAGCATAAAAGCAATTGCATGACAGAAAGAGTAAACCCATGAACATACCAATTAGCATACCCATACAAGAAACAAATACAACACCATGAATATGAATTAAGACTTCTTCTATTAACTCAAATATCTATACATGGGTGTCCTTCAAAGACAGTTTCTCTGTTCCAGATCTGTATACTCTTCTCTTGGTAATGTTCTTCACTATCATACAATAATACAATGAGGGTGTCTATATCCGTTTTCCCTCCGCTCCTAAAACTGTCTAATCTACACATTAAATTCTATCTACTTGCATTAACTATCATAAATGCCTTCTATCTACTAAGGACGAGGGCGGATCGCTCAAGATCCATTTACAATTTACAAGTGTGCGTCCACTTGATGACTTCATTAATGTTTCAAGACATTTTCAAAATTTGCGCTGGGTGCTTTTCCAACTGTCTTTTGTCTCTGCGCTGGCTCACTTGAGATGCTCCTGCATCAATCTAAAGAGTTCACAGGTCTTGTACCTGCTAATAGCCGATACAGTGGAAACGTTGTAAATGATATAGACGACTAAAAATTGATCACCACAGTAGAGGTTTTACTAAATTGTATTGAAACATTCATCAGACATATATATGCAAACTAAAATTTAATATGAAATCGCAGAGGAAACAAACTCATAACACAGTCTTCACAGAATCAGGAGTCTTCGGATTGCTTTGTATTAATTTCCAAAAGGAGAGAGTCTCTGTTACAATCAACCAAAAAGGTCCAGCCCTTTTTCTTTCTTCCAATTTCATATTTATACAAACTTCTACATGATAGAATTTCAATCATTCCAGTAGTTTTTTCGGTTACAAAAAAAAAGGAGATTAAATGTTTCAATTCTTTGTCTCTGTCCTTCTTTCAGGCAAATGAAACACCTTCCTTTCCTTGCTCTTCGAGTTCTAAAAATAGAACAGGTAGACACTTTTAATTATTTGATACCAGAAACCTGCCCCGTCGCATGCTCGGTGCAAGTGACGCACCTCTCCACCAACTGGTCTATCAACCTAGAAGGTTCTGCTTGATTATTTGCCTCGCAACTGTAACAATCCTTCACTAACTGTGGCAACTTTTCTTCTACTTGTTGGTTTTCGGTGCCAATAGAACATAAATGTACACTTGGTTTTATTAGCCATTTATCTACTTGGACTATATCCGTCTGAGTTATCTGTGATATTTCAACCAAATCTCTTTCCTCATTCTCCTAGATATTGAGCAAGTGCTTAGCTATATTAATCTGGCCCAATGTCTCAATGTTGTTTTCACTATCGAGATCCAACAAACTCCCATCTATAAAGCTGAAAGTTTCTTCACAAGAGTTTCTTACCTCTTTAGCTCATTTTCTACCTTCTGATATGTTACGCTCCCATGCCTTCAGCAAGATGTTACCTCGGGTCTGCTCTGGGATGGAAAACCTGGAACTACTACCCATTTCCTTTTTTGTCGTGGCTATAACAATCTCTTGGAAAGTGACCCAAGCCACCCCAGCTTATTTTTCTCTGAAGGATATGTTTTCCAGTACTTGATCAATGAGTTGACATTTGTTTTGAATAGTTTCCACTTTAGCAAGTAAATCTTGTTGAGCTGTCGACAATCTTTTTCAGATTTATATGGCTTGGGATTGGAATACCCCGATATCTATCATTTGGATTTCGGTGAAATTTAATTTGTCTTGTAACTACCCTATCAATTCTCCTTGTTGTCTTATCTGTGATTGGTTGGTCTAAGCCATTTGTTTTGTCTATTCGAGATCGGATTTGAGCCCCTCGATTTCCTTTCGATCAGTTACCCTAGCTAGCTCTATACCTGTGTTCGCTTGATCTCTGGTTGCTGCTTCTGTTGTAGCCATCTTATCCTCCAAAGTTTTGATCAAACGGTTTTTCTTCTTCAACTTTTCTTTTAGGGACTTGATAGAATATTGGTTGGCTATAGAATAATCCCCCAACGTCCCTGCTATCTGAGTTGTAAATTCCTCTTTTTTCATGGCTCTCCCATCAACAAGGATTTTAAATTTCTTGGTTGCCGTGCCCGCTTCTTGATAAAGTTTGTGTTTCACAATGGCCTTTCTCTTCTTATCGAAGAAAAATTCATTCAGAGGCAACTCTTCCACAATTATGGGAATTAGTTCTTTGCCGAAAATCCATCCTGCATCCAGGATCCATTTTTTGGACTATACGGGAGTAACATAAACGATGGGGTTGCCGATCTGCTTGGATTATTTCCCCGAGGTAACAACCAAGGTTGGGTTGCTTGGAGGNCCTGGTGTTCCTCTTGGTCAGTTCCTGAATCTTTGGAGCCCTTGGCTTCTGTTTGTTGTACATCTACAGTTGGCGGATTCTTACACTGTAAGACTGGGTGAAGGTAGCTCCGTCGGTGTTCCTGAAATTTGAAAAAATCAACCATCTCCTCGGGCGACAGGGTTTGAGTCCAACTTAGGACCTAGTCATATGATCTCCCCCCTTGGAAGATGTCGTCATGAGGTGAATGCTCATGTTCATACCTTTGAAGGCCACAAATATCCATGTGATTACCCATGATCTTGTGTGGGTCATGCTTCTTGAAATCAATGTGGATCAATTTAATGTCCTCCAAATCCACTGCCTCGGCTTTTGCGTGTTTGAAATCTAATAATGAATATGTATTCAAATGAACGGGGAAGGGCAGCCATACCTTTTTAGAAAATCCTTTAAGCTCCTTTCTTATGCTACCAATCACAGTTTGCCTAGTGATTCTGTGACAAACCAGCCTGTCTGGTATGAATAATGGTAGAGCATAAGGGGGAACAGAGGTGTCGAAAACCTTGATGTATGAAAATTCTACCTCTACGTACCAGTCGACCACATTGCTCAAGTTGGTGGTGATGCTATCTAAAATCCTGGGTGGTGGGTTGTCGAAGATGGAGACATGCATTGGTACCATTATCCAATTGAAAATTTCGTATATAAATTATGTGGCCTTATATTCCCAAAGTTTTGAGTGGTATACATGGGTAGGCTCAGCCTCAGATGGAGACCAGCTCCATCTCATTAAAGGGAAAGGTGTCATGAAACAAACAACATGCATGATGTAGGCGGGCATAAAAAATGAAGCGACCTTCCCACTTTCCCTCTGCATCCGATATTTGGTAATCCGGTTGGTTAAATTGTTTGACAATACTTTGGCCCAGTCAAAGGAATAGCCTTCATCAACTGTATGAATCAGAGGCACCCATGGGAGAAAAAAATGTGTGGTGTCCTCCTTCCCATACAACCTACATGTCATCATTGCTATATATTTGAATTGTGGTTCCAAGGAAGAAATTGAATAAACCCTGTTACCATCCACCCTGAACTTTGCGGGGTGCGAGACCCAATCCTTGATTAGATCAGACAAGTTTCTGTCATATTTCTCGCATTCTTTCCGCTTAAAACCTTCCATAAACTCATCATTGTGTGAGAATTTTGGTGTGGGTGAAAATTGGCACATCGCCTGCAAATGTTCTGGTCTGAAGGTCCCAATGGTCACCTTTTGCTCGTTGATAATAGTTATGGTTGGGATATCCACATGATCAAGTGCCCATCGGATCATATCATAATAGGGGAGGATTCGTGGCCTGGCCGCTACCTTATGCATCTCTGCTTGAACGATGATTTTGTATTTGGTGGACAAGTCATCCCTCTCATTATCACTGGAATCATCTGAACATTTCACCAATTCGGGCTGCAGAACCTTGGAGACGTATGACCAGGTTCTGACAAAATCAATACTTCAGGGTGAAGTATCCGAAACAATATCTAAGCCTTGCCTTGAACTCTCAGTAATCAGCTTGGATGCTTTTCATGGGGCCATGATCGAAGAATCTGACTTAGTTCTCCTATAGTAAAAATATGTATACATACAAAAATTAGCCTGGTGAGAAGAGCTTCTTTGTGCAAGATAGAAATGAAATTTGAAACAATGAGAGAAAGAACTCTATATATCGACCATTTAAAACCTCAACGTCCTTATGAACATAACAGTTAAATCGTATTTAGAGAAAGATTTAACAATAAAAATAATATCTTTACCTATCACTTCACCTCATTTCAAATAAATGCCATAAATGTTTTACGGGTCATGACACAAGTTAGCACAAAAACCATTTAAATTTAGACCATAGATGGTGCGTGTTACTATTTGTATTAATGCACTGATTAATCTATCTTAGCTTCCTTAATTAGGTTTTCTTTATCCCTTAATCACCCTTTTCAACGTTCGCTATATCGGGAGATTTCACTCCTATCCTTCGAGCCCCTAAAACCCGAGATCGTGATGACGCGATCTAGTTAAGAAAAAACGTGATCTGGATTAAGTGTTTAATTAATTAGTGTTTAATTAATATCGTGATTTTGTGACTCGGGGCTACGAAGGTATAGTTTCTTGGAAGAGTGAATGTCGAGTCCCGAAACCTCGGCATTGTTTAACTACGGTTTAAAATGACTTACCCCTGACACTAACCTGGGTGACTTGTAAAAATATTTTGCAACTTCTCCTATCGAAGTTATAACAACAAGGATTTTGGGGAGAGCGATCGCCGAGATGCGAAATCTCGACAACATTTAACTAAGTTTTAAGGAACTTTACTCTTGGCGCCAACCTGGGTAAGCCTTCAAGGTTGTTTCGCGACTTCGCACATCGGGGCTTGGAAACCATGTGACTTGTAACTCCCGAAACGCGATATCCCAAGGTATATAAAAGTGAAAAATCTCATTTAATGGTTAAATGGCAATGGCTTAGGAGTACAACGGCCATCGCCACTTCGCATATCAGGACTACCGAGATTTTCAGTGGGTAAAGGTCCCAAAGTAAAAGACAACTAAAAGGCCAACCTTTGATTTTAAGAATTACATTTAAACCAGTTGAGAAAGGCGGCTCCAACAGGAGGTCTTAGCAGATGTTTAAAAATCAATTCATTTGTATAAGGCACAAGCATAGATGTGTACATACACCTACAACATCAGTGTTGTACACTTAACGTCAATAACTGGGGCAGTAAAATATGAAATCACCAGGACAACAAAATATTTAAGCACTGGGGATTTTGTCTTATAAGCATACGAGATTTAACATTAAAAGACATCGGGAGAGTTAAAAATAATTAAGCACCGAGGCTTTCTGCATATAACACACCGATGTGTTATTAATAAGAAGGCACCGATGCTATATAAAATAATATGCACCCGTGCGTTAAAGGGGAAAATTCCCTGGTGCATTAAAAATCCAAAGCATCAATCCTTTGTAGTAATAAACAAGCCCTAATGCTTATCAATAACACAATAGTACTGGTGCATATCAATAAGACATACGCATCGGTGCTTCATATAATATTAATGCACCGATGGACAAATTTTTAATATAATTTTGTGGTATTAAATTAATATTGAAACCAATGCTAATTGATTACATAAAAGCATTGGTGCGAATTTCATATGAAACACACTGGTGATTATTAATATTAAACACTCCAATCAGATTAATAATTAAAATACATCGAGAAACATCGACCTGTGATAGTGCAATTATTGTTATTGGTTAATTCCATTATTTATCAAAACATTTACATATATCTTATATTTTGATTAGTGAATTTGGATATGATGTTTGGATTAATTTTTTATATCATCATATTTTGCATCTCTTCATTATAATATTTAGTCATCCATATATTTAATTAGTGATGTAATATTTGATAGTGACATTGTACAACACAATAGAATAAATTAAAATATATTTTCTTATATGAATAAGAGGGTTTTTTTCATACAAAATGGGACACTTATCATTAATCCCTTGTCTTTCAATTGGGACACTATGTCCATTACATTAAACAAAAATGTATGATTTTCACAGAAAATTTAAAAAAAAAAATACAATTGTCATTTGCATTGATATCCAAATATATTGGTTATCATTCTTCACTGGAACTGTTGTTAGTGATCGAGCTACTTCCATGCCTTGGGTTATTTTGTTGAATGTGTGTTTGATTGTCTCGATTGTTTTGTTATTCTTTAAGTTCCATATACAAACATAAACATAAATTGTAATGAGTCTATCTACATTGGTGAGAATAATGCAAATTGAAATAAATAATATACATGAATGTAAATTGAAAAGCAATGTACCTCCAAAGAAAAAATTGACTCATGAATCATACACATATGTTCAAAATCAAATCTCATGCTTTGTTTCAACAATTCTTCTATTGGCTTATTTCCATACTTTGTTTCCTGCAAGTTTTATACCCCATAATAAATCATAGATTTAAAATAAAGTATTATTTTTGTTTCATTAATTATAAAATGATATAAGTAAAACAACATAAATTATACTTACAAATTCCACAATTAATTTTTGATATGCCAACATATAATCACAACCCTTAATTAACCCAATGTCAATCAATTTTTCGGATGGCTCTTCTTTGTATGTTAGAACTTGTTTGAAGACATTCAATGATGGATGTTGTAAAACAATATAAATATACAAAAAAAAAAGTTGTTATAAGGAAATAACAATTACTCACAAACTTTGGTATCAACCATTTTCTTCCTTGTCATACAGTTTTATGTGCAGAATGAGTTCATTTTCTTTTCTTTTCTGTAAGAGAATATTTGAAAATCAATATTTAATGTATAATTAATTATTTGTACCTAATAGAAAAATTCAATGATTACATACATTTGAAGCACGTTGTTGTCGAGATAGCTCCTCTTGTGATGCAATTATGTCCAATTCTTTGACCATCTCCTTGTACACTTTTTTGGACATTCCTACTAGCATATTTCAAATATCAGTGCATTGGTCCTCTGGGATTTTCATAATTTTCCTAAAAAAATAACATTACAATAAAGTATATTTATATTGATATATGAAAACTAAATATCACAAAATTGATATATTAATAAATGAATACTTTAACATTACAATAAAGTATATTTATATTGATATATGAAAACTAAATATCACAAAATTGATATATTAATAAATTTGAATATTTGTAATATATATATATATATGCTATATATACTTTCTAAAAGTGCTTTAGGAACATTACTTTTTGAATGATTCTTTTTTGTTGTTGTATGTTTTTGCTATTGCAACTCTAATAGGTCTCATTGACCATTGTTATGAAAATGATTTATGTAGTTTAAATATAACCTGTTTCTTGGAATCTCTGGATTGATTTCTATATTGTAAGTGGAAAGTACGTTTATATGTTCGTTCCATTAAATCCCTCATAGATCTATAAAACAATGTCCCCCTTTGATTAATCTCGAACACCATTTGAGATGAGCTAAGGACCAATTCATCATCATTTACATCTTCTATATTAATTTTTTATTTTTTTTATGATGAAATTATGTTCGCTCGTTGTTGGTTCCTATAGAACATTAAACATATGTGAATTAATAGATTGTTTGAAACATGTCATATAATATTCCTAAGGATATTATTAATGAAAATAAAAAACAAAAGTCATATTGAATAGTATTTTTCATTCACCTGATTCATCCCTCTGCAATTTTTCCATCAAGCTTTTACACTCTTCTACACTTAGATTATAAATAATATTATCGAGCTTCATCATTTTGTGGCACTGCATGACACACACTAACCAAAAAATATTAGTTAAACTTACATATAGTTCAACCATATTATTTTTTTATAGAATTTACAGAGAACCTGCCTTTTTGGTTTTTCTGGATGTGTCATCATTGTGTCGACCAAAAGTTTCTTATTTGAACTCTTATCACTCATGCTTTTATCAATATAAAACATGTACCATTCAATACATAAATTATTAAATATATTTTATATATAAATCACATAGTTTTCAGTGAAAAGAAAATCGTTGTAACCAGTGCACTTTTTATGTACAAAGCACTATTATGTTTATTACATAAAATGCACTGTGGATTTCCATACAACAACACACATTGAACAATTTAATTTCTTTTTTAAAATATTGTGAATTACAACAATGCAATATATATAGAAGACATCACAACGACTACAGTAGAAAACAAAAAACATAGAAAAAAAATTAAGCATTCATAAAAAAACAATAGAAAAATTACACACCAGTGAGAAGAAAAATTAAAAAAAATATGTGATAGCATTTTCTCTGTTGTTTAGATGAGAACATCAACAATATTTGTTTTTTGCACCATGTTTTTTAAATTGTATATGTGTTTGTGTGTGTGTGTGTGTGGATTTATCAATGCGTTCCTTATACATAAACACGTCGGTGCGTTTCTGTCAAAATGACGCATCGAAAAATTAGAAAGTTTTTTTTAAACGTCAAATCAGAAATCGTTTAAAAAAATAAAAATAAAAAGGCTGAGGGTCGACTGCATTTGGGATTTATGCAATAAGTGGTCCCTTTGCATCACATGCCAAACACTTATATATAGAAAAAAAAACCATTAGATCTAAAATACCTAAAACAAAAATCCCTAATTCTAAAGTGATAGAGGGAGTTAAACCCTAGGGTGAAATTTTTCATTCCTGTAAGAAAAAAAAACAACAACTGATATGTATGGTTTTTTTTTGTTTTGTTTGGTTTTTTTTTTTTTTGAATGTAGGGTTTTGAGTGAATCACCATACCCTTCAAATCATGATGTTATGGATATTTATACTATTCCTAAGTATTCTTTTGCTCCACAGTGCTCCCCGGTATGTCTCTCTTCCAAATCTATCTCCTGTAAATTTTGGAAAAATAATGAAAATATTGAATACCTTCTTAATATTAAAAATATTAATGAAAAGGGTTTAAAGTGAATCACCATACCCTTCAAATTCTCGTATTTTGAATAAAATTGTGGTTCCAAAGTATTCTTCTCCTCCACAATTTTCCTCCATATGTCTCTCTTGCAAGTCTCTCCCTTGCAAAATTTTGCAAAATAATGAAATAGTGAATAACGTTTTATTATTTAAATGACTTTATGAAATTTGATTCCCTCTCTTTTTCTAATTGTTTAAAACAAATTGCGTTTTTTTTTAACTTTTTTGGCACGACGGTGCGTTTATGTAAGACGCGTCGGCGTGGCCATATTACATTAGGAATCGGTGCATCCATATTAATTGATGCGCTTGAGATATATAATTGTTTTTTATTAACAAAATCATGAAACACGGTGTGGTTGATTTTTCAACACATCGGTGCTTATTGTTAATACATGTGCACCGATGCGTTTGTGGTTTATAAGTGCACCGATATGCTTTTAAAGCTATTTGAACTTTTATTTTCACATAAAATAGTATATTCATCTCAAATTATCTTTTAGGATGAATTCACATGACCTGCAATACTTCAGTATACATTTTACATTTTATGTCACCTTATTCTTAAAAAATGGTTTCAAAACTAAATCAAACTCAGATTGTGGTATGGTTCTCGAAATTTATTTCAGATATGTATAGGACATAGAAGATTTTAGGGGCTAAATTTCACTCATGGGCTAATTTTCCATGTTTTTTCCAAAAACGAGATTCGCTATTTTAAAAATGATTCGCCCAAATTCTACAGGATAAAATTATTTTACCTTAAAAATCGCCAAAATTTTATAAAAAATATATAAAATCCTTAGAAATGTGAATAATTTTACAAAAATATCGCCAAACATTTATAGTTGGCATATGAAGGATTAGTAAGATTCGCTAAGGTTTCTATATTTTAAAATAAATTTCCATCCTTAAAATCATCCCTGGTATAGGAAAATTTATTGCTAATTTTGTTAAAATGCAGAGAGAAAACCTTATTATATGATCAAATGGCAAATTCTTCAAATTCCATCCCACCCCATATTGCTCAAAGTCCATCGTGGAGTTATCCCTTTCCATATCCAATAAGTTTAACTTATTTTATTTATGTTTCGATTATCTCACTGAATTGTTTTTTATCCATGTCAATTTGAATTAAAATGTATCCAAATTTGCAGGATCCTAATTCAGAATCGAGTTCAGATGCAAAAAATATTCTTGTACCGGTTCAAAAACGTCAGATGGTCTTATCGGGAGAAACATACCACAAGAAGTTGGTAGATGAAAATAGACAGCATCTTTACCCTTCCAATTGTGACATTCCATCTTCCAGCTGCAATCCTCGGTCGATGATGGTAATAATTGTTTGGTATAATGTAATTTGAACAAACAAATTATTGCATTGTGCTTATGCATATCATCGATGTACTATTGTTCAATATTTTTGAAATTAGGATTCGTTTGATGATGAGTGACCTACCTACCATCTTCCATTGCACCCCACAACAATGTCAACCCGAGATAAG
This sequence comes from Picea sitchensis, assembly GCA_010110895.2. Lineage (NCBI taxonomy): Eukaryota > Viridiplantae > Streptophyta > Pinopsida > Pinales > Pinaceae > Picea > Picea sitchensis. Next base: position 128,372 of record SNQJ01S0018165.1, on the reverse strand, counting down.
GCTGCAATGAGAGAACAAATCGGAGAGGAAGATACCAGGAATGGTTGAATCAACCACCTATTTAATTCCCACTATGTTCAGAATCACCAATTAGGAATCACTACAACAATAATAGTTCTTCAGAAGTTGTCAATGGATACAATAAAAAAGAGCTTGTTATGGATGATTACTTATGGGATACGACTTCCATGGAGACAATGTTGTTAGACACATTTCATAACGATGAGATAGGGTATGATGTTCATATCAATGATACCATTTTCAAAAGCCTAAAATCTGCTTCCACCACCCCTCTCTTTGGACCTAGTGCCCGGTCAAAGTCTACCCAGCTTGGGACAACAATGTTACTATAAAACATGAAAGAATATTTTGGCATGTCAAACGCATGTTTCTCAGTAATATTGAGGTAATTGACCAGCAAGTTATTTATATTAATTTATATAAATATTTTCACACAATCAACAATAGAAATGGTTGATTTTATAAACGTTAAATGAACTTGTACATTTCTATTTCCCACTAACTGTAGGATATTCAAAGATAAGGTTCTTCCTAGCGATAATGTTTTTCCTGGTAGCTGTGAAGAGGCAAAGCAGTTGTTGAAAATGTTGGGTATTGAGTATATATGATATCATGCATGTCTGAATGATTGTATTCTATATATAGGAGAATATGTAGACAAGGAGATATGTCTAAAATGTGGGCATGAAAGGTACCATAAATCAAATAAAAATGGTAAATCTCATGGTCCTCCTCATAATATATTGAGGCATATGCCTATAATCCCAAGGATTCAAAGGATATTTCATTGCAAAGAATTATCTTTGTTGCAGGGATGGCGTTCCTCGCACAGAAGTGAGTCGAGAGTTATGTGAATCCCAACAAATTCAATAACCATGAATCATATAAAGAATACATGGCCAAAAATATTCAAGGATGAATTAAAAAGTCTATGACTCAGCATAGAAATGGATGGAATGAACTCATATTCCCTCCAAAACACTAACTATTATGTTTGTCCTGTAGTAGTGATCAATAAAAATACCCCCCCATGGTTGTCTGTGAAGAATGAACATCTTATGTTGGCTCTGATAGTACCTGGTAGAAGACAAGTGAAGAATATGGATGTATACCTACAACCATTGGTAGATGAATTGAAGGAATTATGGAAAGGGATACATGTATGTGATGTATCAAGACCCATCACAACAAATAGGATTTTTACATTGTATGGAATATGTGCTTATACCACACATGATTATCCAGGCTTAGGAGTTTGCCCTGGTAATTAACATGTTTATTGATTTGTTTATATACGTAACAATATTTATTTTCATATTTAATTCGTTGTGTTTGATATTCTATTCTTAAACTCTAACATGTTATGTCTATAATAATTTTGTAGATCTTGTAACTAAAGGATATCATGGATGTAAATGCTGTGGAAATTCTATGAAGGATAGTTGGTCCAACCACCTACGAAAGCCAGTGTACTGTTAGATTACAATGGATGTGCTCATTTAACCATTGACAATATAACAATATTTTCACCCAACCATAGGCTGAAGCCACCTCCGAGCACCTTAACCTTGAGAGAGAATCATTATGGAAGAAAACCCTAGTCTGGATAGCCAAACAAAGGTGGTGCACCTTTATCCAAGGATAGTGCACCAAGAAAGAGTAACAAGAGCTGATCAGAGAGTCCAAAACATAACCAAGAGAGAGTCAAAGATAAAACCGAAATTTGCTAGTTGCAACAGCTGCAACAATAGCTCTCCTCCAAACTTGCGCAAAAACTAGCCAACTGCAGTACACACAAGTGTTGCTTCTGCAGTTCTGAGAATACTGGCCAAAATGAAGACTGGGCTCCAATATTTATACTAATTCTAGCAAACTGCCTGGGCCGACTTCTCATTCTAGGTACTAATTATTTAGTATATAACGTTTCCTTTAGCCGACTTCTTCTCTTGGGGGCTAATAACCTAATACAAGTCATTCTCTTGAGCTGACTTGTCTTCTAGGGTTATTAACCAATTAGTTAGGGTTTCTTCTTGCTTCCCATAATATTCTTCGCCAGGTTTACACATGGGGGTAAATACCTCCTGCAACTACCATAATATCAACACTCCCTCCTAGATAGGGAGGTATTGAAGGGAATGGTATTGAGAACAAACATACCATTCACCCGATAGCATCAACATAGTCGTATATATTATCTCATGATTAGATAATGAGCACCATAATCACTATTAGTGTCATCAATTGAATCATCTCTCGAAACCATAATCCATCTGAGTAATCAAACATGATGTTGGATAAGTCACTCACTCCACATAGTGACACGAGAACCATTCTTCTAATCTTGACATATGTCCTAGAAGAATGAATGTCATGGACCATTTTCTGTCTGGGAAATATCTATCCATTGATCATCCATCTAGTTGATAATCATTTCCAACACTATTGATAGTCTTCAAGACAATCAGAACAATTTCATTGAATAGAACACAACTTTGTCTATCCATAGTAGTACACAACTACAATCCAGTGGTACACTACCACACCAAGTAGCACAAAGATACTTTATTAGTGACTCATAATCATAATTAGTGGAACACATCCACCACAGTAGCATACATCTATTGTCTAAAGACATACAATATCCATAATAATCATATCATTTGATGTCAACCTACAAAGAAAACATTTTTATGATATAAACTGAATCATTTGGGCCATTATTCCACTCACATCTATGAGATCTGGAAGAGCATCTTCCCTTAGAAGGTAAAAAAACAATGATGATCTATCTGGACTATTATTCTCAAGAAAGGAAGAATAACTGTCCTGATTTCTGAGCCTAGACCATTCACCTATTTGGGCCATTCCTCCGTCACTAAACAAAGTGAAACCTAGAGAGAATGGATCTGCCCTAGGGAATTCCTGTCCTTGATTGTTGAACCTAGACCATTCACCTATCTAGGCCATTCCTCTAGCACTAAACAAAGTGCAACCTGGAGAGAATGAATCTTCCCTAGGGAATGTCTGTCCTTGATTGTTGAACCCGGACCATTCACCTATATGGGCCATTCCTATGACACTAAACAAAGTGCAACCTAGAGAGAATGAATATTCCCTAGGGAATGACTGTCCAGACCATTTTCTAAGGAAACGAGTGTCCTACACCAACCTCCAAAATAGACCATTCTTCGAAACTGCTCACAACTGTGAGCTTCGAAAGAATGATTGTCCGGCAAGGTGAACTAGTCTTCTTGACCACTACTGAGAGTGACCATCAAGAAGAGAGTCTGTCTTAAACCATTCCCCCACACTATCCACAAGGGGAATCATTGTCTATGGTACATCAACAATCTATCAAACCATATTCATTACGAAAATGACTATTCGATCTGGACCATTTTCCGAACTAGAAAATTCCTATCTATCAGAAATATCAAACCACTTTCCAAACTGGAAAGGAACTGCTCATCCTTGACCATTTTTCAAGTTGAAAAATGACTATCCATAAATCAATAACACATCAGTGCTCCCTCCCAACTTGGGAGTCATCTCTTCCTTTTCCAATAAGGAAGTCATCTCCACGAGCTCCAAAATGTATGCTTATCTGCTCATCTTTGGAGATATATATTCGAGAACCACTTTCTCTTTTATGGAATTCATCATGGAGAATGTAATGCTTGATCTAAATGTACTTGGGTATTTATGGAACACTGGTTTTCTAAAGGCTTCATGTAGCTCTGATATTACAGTATATCATAGTTGAATTCAACTCTTTTGTTTCCTACTAGCTCATAACATCATGGAAAGAATCAAACTGGAACATATCCATGTGGTACTTCTTATGCTATCATGAGAGTTTGTCATGGATTGGCAATCCTTCATCCTGGAGTTCTGAGTAACCATTCTGATACAATATTTCTGTTATAGAAAGTTTTCACCACGCTTCTGCTATGCATTGGAGGTTCTCCACCAAGTTGTCTTCTTTCATCTGCATACAAGGGTCTCTTTTTGGTATACCTAAAATATTTGAGGTTGATTTGCATATACTCTTTGTTCAATTATTATGGAGAACAATCTTTTCATTCATATGATGTAAACTCCAACCCATGGATATTGCAAACTATATAATGGCTCATGTAGAGGTATGTTTGGTTTACTGGAACAAGCAATCATCATAGTCTTCTCCCTCCATCTGGGAGAACCTCTATTTATGGATCTCGCAATGCTTACATTCATAAGTCTTCCATACAATTTTATTCATCAGTTCCTTTGCTTGATTGATTTTAGTGAGTTTATATTAGGCTGGTAGTCTTGTGATTCTTGATACAATGACCAGTTGTTATGGATTTTCCTTCTCTCTTGGAATCTTCATGTTCTTCCTCATGTTTCTCTTTAGCTCTTGGGTCCATGGATTTTTCTATAGATTCCATGCCCTAAAGATTCCAACTTATTTGTTTCATCATAGGATCATGGATGTGGATGGACAACTAGGGACATTTTAAGTCTTCTTTTCGAAGAAGGATTCTTCTAAAGTCAAACTAAACACATACTTATTTTCATGGCTGCTACCATGGATATATACTTCATCATCTTCAATGGATAATAGGATTAGTTGCTTCCTAATCCTTGCTTCATGTATGAATGCATTCTCTTCTTTTGGAAATATATAATCAGCTCCCTCCATCTAACAGAGTCCATGCTTCCATCTGCATCCTTATTTCCTTCTACAAAGTGTCATAAGTCTTTCTCCAATTTCCTCTAGATTGTTGACTTCTCTTTGTCTTTAATTCTTCTAGGTTTCTTCAAGATTGATTATGATTTTGTCTTATCTTGCAGTTGTTACTTATTTAATAGATTCTACATGAATTGTTACCAGGGGTTGTAGATGTACTTCATCCTTTCATGTGTATTGCCTAGCTTGTAGTCATTGTGATAGCAAGTCCTCATTTTGTTGATCTTCCATAGGTGTAGTTTCTCTTTGAACATATTATATTCTAAGAGATAGATATGCATGATATGTACAAAAAATATGTAAACATGGTATGTACAAGAACTATGAGGAGTAATGTTACCTTGTCTTAGAAGAAAAAGTATGTTTTATCCTTCTTAGTCTTCTTTGAAGATTCATTTTCTTCGACAATTGATGCTTCATGTGTCTCCTTCCTTTTCTTTAGCTCGGGACAATGATTCTTGTAGTCACCATTTTTTTGATAGTTGAAGCATTGGATTTCTGACATATCTTTCTCTTGATTTGGATTCTTCCTTGAGCCAAACTTCCTTTTGTTCCTGAAATTCTTGAATCTTGTTGTGAAGGCTTGATCATCGTATTTCTTTTGAGGTTTCTCTTTTTCAATAATTCTTGATTATTCTTGTGCACAACAATTCCAAGGTTCTTCAAATGTAGGATACTTCTTCCTTGTGTTCATGCTTGCAAAAAATGCATCCCATGTCTTGGGAAGACCGTTGAGTACTATATTTACCAGTTCCTTCTCTGAAATGATTTATTCAATAGCTTGTAGTTGATATCTTAATTGAGATATTATCACAAAGTATGATTTTATGATGTCATCATCATTCATCTTCATGTCACGGAGCTCATTCTTCAAACTCATTACTTGTCCACTGTTTTTGACTGAGAAGAGTTTTGTTAGGGAATCACACATATTCTTAGATGAATCAAGATGGGAGATGTAGGGTATCAAGTGGTATTTTATATAATCCACTATGATAGTCATGGAATTGATGTCATTGTCTTTGAACTTCTCCATAACTGCAATGTTCTACGGTTCCTTCTCTTTTCCTTCTTCAAACTCTAGTTCCACAATCTTTCCTTTCACGATATCTAGCACTTTATTCTTGGAAAGGATGACATCAATCCTTGTATTCCATGCTCTGAATTTAGAAGCCCCTTATAGCGTTTTTTCTGACTTCATAGAGTAAGTCATGGCTACCTTGACTTGGTCAACCCTAGATTTGACCAAAACATCAAAGTTGACATCTTCGATTGCTAAGAGTACTAGGAGATGCATTAGGCTAGGGTGCACTAGTATATCCAGGAATTAGGTCAATCTCTTCACTTAAGGTGCCTCAACGAGACGGTTAGGATTTCATTGTTGCAACAGAAATTGGCTGCAACTACAACTGCAACTGAGCAAATCCTCCCAATCTATCTTCTAGCGGTTAGAATGTTTGAAGATAGTGTGGTCCCATAACTTGTTATAATATAATGGATGTTCTCATTTAACCATAAACAATATAACAATATTGTCACCCAACCATAGGCCAAAGCCACCCTCGAGCACCTTAACCTTGACAGAGAATCATTCCGGAAGCAAAACCTAGACTGGTTAGCCAAACAAAGGTGGTGCACCTTTCTCCAAGGATAGAACATTAAGAAAGAGTAACAAGAGATGATGAGAGAGTCCAAACCATAACCAAGAGAGAGTCAAATCAAAAACCAAAATCTTCTAGTTGCAGTACCTGCAACAACATATCTCCTCGAAACTTGTGCACAAACTGGCCAACTACAGTGCGCACAAGTGTTGCTTCTGCAGTTTTGAGAACACTAGCCAGAATGAAGATTGGCTTCCTGTATTTATACTAATTCTGGCAGACTGCCTAGGCTGACTTCTCATTCTGGGTACTAATTCTTTAATATATAACATATCCTTTAGCCAACTGCTTCTCTTGGAGGCTAATAACCTAATACAATTCATTATCTTGAGACAACTTGTCTTCTAGGGTTATTAACCAATTAATTAGTGTTTCTTCTTACTTCCCGAAATATTCTTCGTCAGGTTTAGACGTGGAGGTAAATACCTCCCGCGGCTACCATAATATAAACATGTATGACTACGCGAGGGTATTCCTCCCAGAAGAACACCCTTATAGAAGAGAAACATTTTATTTCATTTGTAAACCAGAGAGAACCCAAAGGCCTACAATAATGACACCAACATAATAAATTAGAGCATATGAGAGAGAGAAGAAGAAGGAGATTACATAAATGTTCAATTCAAATGGGGAGCCTATGTTTGATGATCCATAAGTCTTTGACACCTGTGTAGAGAAATTTCCCATTGGGATGAAAATGAAATCTATCTTTTATGAGTGGGAATTGGGAGCATCTTAAGATTGCCCACTTACTAGATCCCATGTATATATTTAAAAATATTTCATCTTTGTTATGTAGTCACATATCATCAAAATAAAGTGACACATTGGTTGTGAGGAGAGATATTATTTATTCAAAAACTAAAAAGAAACATTGGTCAAGACAAGAGAGTACAGGAGAGGTTGGTCTCTCTTGGTCTTTCAAGGAAAGTGATGTCCCATGGATTTTGAAGAAAGAAGATATTTCTTTGGAAAAGTAAGTTATATTGGATGTGAAGGTGCCTTATTTATATGGTTCTTCCCTACAAAGTTTCTTCATTGTGTGTCAAGACCATTTGTCAAGGTTGAAATCACATGACCATTTGAACCTTCTAAAGGTACGACATATGTCAAAAATATGATTTTATTATTTGCAATTTTTATTTTTATGCCATGGGATAAAACATAATTATTTTTTTATGTGTTTACTTTGTAGTGTCATTATCCTCTGCTCTTGCGTGGGTGTGTGAACCATGACTTCCCCCATGACCTAAGATGTTCCTTATCTAAATTATCTACATTTATACGTTGGATCACATCAAAGGAGATTCATATGGTTAGCATTCCACAATGGCATCAAGAGATAACTGATATTATTTGTATGTTTGAGAAAGAACTATTGTCGAGTTTCATGGAATTGTAGGTTCATATTCTAATTCACCTAGTAGATGAGGTTGAATTAGTGGCAGTGGTATCCTATCGTTGGATGTTTTTTTATAGAGGTACATGAAGAAATTGAAAGGATTTGTTCGTCAAAGGGAAAAACCCGAGGGGTCTATGGAAGAGGGGTACATATCATATGAGTCTTTATATTATTCCGGTGATTACATCAAGAAGATGATTAACACACCAGGTGCAATGATTTGGGACAATGAAAGGGATGAAGACAAAAGAGAAGGGAAGTTTCTCCAAACGAATGGAAAACTGTGTTTGATAAATAGTAATTATCATTTGTCAAATTTCTACAGAGTAACTATTCACACTGAACTTCATAATGTATATTTTAATGATCTCATATGTACTATATGTTGGTTTGGTTTCATGAATACATCAACAAATTAAAAAAATGATGCCATCAATAAATTCATTCTTTAAAATTTAGAGGCGACACAGTCGTGGGTCGCATTGTGATGCAACCCCTGCCTCTCTGAGCTCGACCGCTTCAACCAGGACCTTCTTCTTCTAGGCCCAAAGAGACAAAATACTCTTCAACCCCCTGTCAGAAGTTCTCAATGCCCACAGGTTCTCTTGGTGATCTCCTTCTTCAATCAATAAATCGGAACTCACTTGATCGCGAGTTATGCGCTCATGGATTCGGGTCTCACAAATCCCCGAACCCCGATGGAATATCCACTTCGCGCCTTCCTCGTCTCTTGTCGGGATATCGGATTTTTCATTGTCAAGAGTTGCTCCCCTCGTGAATTCCCAATTCTCGATTCCCGATGGCGCTCCAACTCTGGCGTTGGCCCTCCGACTACTCCTTTCGCACGTGACCTGCCAGTCCACGTGACCACTCCCTTCACCCTTATCGGGATTTCAGAATTCGTGAGTCCGAACAACGTAGAACTCACACCTCTGGGACCTTCGATCCCTGAATTCCGATGCCACCTGTCCTCCACTCCAGGCTTAACCTTGTCAAAAAATTGCGTATCAGGTTTTCGCGATTTCCATGGTCGATGTTCATGGGACCTTCCAAACCCCGAACTCCAATAGCCTAACACCTGTTCTCCACTCATCTCGTCGACTACGCGGATATCGCGATTCAGGTTTTCGTGAATTCTTGTGTTGTGAGTCTCTCATCAACGAGAACTCCGAAATGCCGAACCCCGAACTCTTCACAATCCTTGTACACGCGTCCTGCCAAGATCTACGGTTGAGATCCCTTCTCAGGATTTCGGGACTTTCAAGGTCTCAATTCTCATCTTTATGAAACCCCAATGATGCCAATATCCCGATGCCCCTCCGGGACTCATCCTCTACTCCTTCGAGGCTTAAACCCTACGCAACTTTCCAAGATCTGACGGCTCACGGGATTTTCGCTGCTCTGCTTTGCGAATCCTGACCGTCGCTTCCCTTTACTCATATATTTCTTCAGAAGACTAAAGTTCCTTCCATAACCCACTTTCCAACACTTGCGTTTGCAATCTCTGCTCGAATCTTCCTCTACCTAAACCTTTTGGGATCCCTTTCAGCTGTACCAAGAAGGTGCTATACCTCCTGAGCTTTCTTACTCTGATTTTGTCAGAGGTATTTGCGCGCACTCCTTGCGGCAATCATTCAACAACTTCCCAAGTGTTAAATCCTTCTGATTCTGCACACTTCCTGCAGCAGCAGCCTCTATCTTCTTTTGCTCTGGTTAACAACTGAGACTTCGGTTGAATGAGAATAAGTGTTTAACTATCGAGTCCTTATCGACGCACTCCTTGCGGATGAATTCAACTGCACCCTATGCAGGAATCTCCCGGCTCAGACAGAGAAACAATTGAAACTTATTCTCTTCTCCCTTTCAGACTTCAGTTTAAATCCCTGAAATCACATGCACAACATATACCAAGAAAATGCGCATCCAAAAAGAAAACATTCATGAGCACAACATTAACACAGAAAAATAACAACAACCATGAAATTGAAACATAACTTCATTCTATTTATTCAATCTTCTGTACATGGGTGTTCTTCACAGATTTCTCTGCTTTCCCTTCTCTCCTGAATGTTGGCTCCTGTTACAATGATACAACGAGGGTGTCTATATCCGTTTTCCCTCTCAGACTCTAAAACTGTCTAATCTAGAAAATAAAATACTATCTACCTACATTAAACCTATTAAATGCCTCATCTACCTAAGGACGAGAGCTTAAAGGCTCAAGGTCCGCTATAATGCACAAAGGTGCTTTCCATAAATGGTTCATTTATACACTGGCGGATCTCTTGAATGAAAATTCAAAAAGTTTTGGCTGGCCTTGTCCAGCTGTTTGTTGTCTTTCATGCTGGCTCACTTGTCTTGGGTGATGCTCCTTGATGAGTTGGTGATGCTCCTGCATCACATTGTATGAACAGAAGAGGAGGAAATGGGAAAGTGACAGGAAAGAATTCATATGGTTGAATGGTAGAAGCATGACTTATCCTTATCATTTAAAATAAAATATGCCAATGATATGCCACAACATTTGAGTTGTTGACCAAGTTAGAGAGAAATATGGTTCATCTGGTTGTTACCCATGTGAAGAAGAGGATGCACTAAACATAGGGACTGGTTGCAACAACTTGGTAATAATCTTTTTCTGTACCCAATTTTTAACTTCGTAATGCACATTTTAATTGTAAGTACATCTATAATATTTTATATTTTGATGTTCAGGTTATTAGACTCATATTGACACTGTGATTTGTTCATTTTTTTATAGGTGCATTTGTTCCCATCTATGTGGGCATATGGACATCATTTTCACACAGATCATGTCGATGATGGACACATGAAACAATACTATGGAGTGGAAGTCGGGTTCGACCAATCTAGTCGTGCTAGCCACCACGATCAAAAAACCATACAACGGAATTTAGGTTACGTTGAAAAGATACAAGAGATCATTTGAGTGGACTTCTCTTCTTTCCAATGTGTTATTTTTAGGTGTAAGTGGTGGGACACCTTCGATCGAAATAATGTAAAGGAAGATCGGGATAGTGGGAGGATATGTATCAACTCTAAAAGGATGTGGGATGAAGCTAAGGATCCTTATGTTTTCCCAAAACACTGCAACCAAGTGTTTTTTACCCAGATGTGTTGGATAGGGATTGGTGGTTTGTATTAAGACATGACCCTAGATCAAAACATTTTTTTGAGAATGATAGTGTTATCATGCAAAGCGAGGAAGACAATGAGGATGATGAAAACAAAGAGTGATATGTACATGTTTTATTTCATCTTTAATACTGTTGTTGTATCTTTTTGTTATATTATTTATTTTGCTAATTATATTTTTTTTATCCATCTTTTGACAGAGGAAATGTTAAGTTAATTATAACAAATCTTTGAACAATTTTAGTTGGTTAACAGTTAGTTCAATCCGTAATGTGTTTGTATTTCAAATTATTTGTGATTTCATGGAACGATTTTTATTTGAACATATTTATATGTCATTTCATATATTTAAAAATGTTTCATCTTCTTTAAGTATTTCCAATTGTGAAATCCTGAAAAATGTTAAATGTCCAGTTGAACTTTTAATGGGATATGAAATTCTACTTTTTATGTTGATATAATTAGATGTAATGATATGGTTGATATGCATGTTTAATAGTACAACATTTTTGAGGATATGTTAACATGATGATTCAAAAATTGAGTTTATGTTCACTTATTTCTTAGATTTAAAAGTAAGATTAACAAAAAATGTGGCTTATAATTAAAAAAAATAATTTATAACATGATTTTGTGATAATTTGGTTTTTAACTGAATTAGTGTTTGTTAGTTTACATACTTTTATCATTTATTTTGAAAATATTTATAAAATTGTGCCCCCAATGTTGAGTAAAACCACAATTAATGAAGTAATATTTTAAAAATTGATAGCAATAAACTTACGAAATAATGACAAAAATAACAATAGGAAGATTTGCGTACATAAATTTTTAAATCCAATAGAATGCTTATCATTGGAGATCATAACTTTTTTATAATAACATTTTTTAGTGTAGAAGAGTCTATTCAAAAAGAGTAATTAGTACAATGGAAAATAACATGTATTCATATGTAATTTGTTTCTTGAAAAACAAATAGTTAGAATGAACATTTATAAATAACTATCTATTCAATTATAGTTTCAACCATATTGAACTTTGTAATTTATAAAAATAAACATGATGATGATAACAATCTGATAACAAACATAAACAACATCTAAAATACACATTTATATTCGCTAGATAACATCATCTAATTATGTATACCTCTAGCACATATAAACGTCATTAATTAACTAGCACACATATCTAATAATTTAATAGGGAATCATCATTGTGATCACATCTAACAAAATACACTCATTTTCTAACATCATCTTCACACACATATAACAAGCATCATTTAGCATACACATTTATCAAGCACATTTAACATTAAACATATCTAACATGACCTAAAAATGTACACATCAACATCAACATATAAATTAACTAAGTATATCATCATGATCAATAGGAAAAATGCACGTCTAATGAACAATTTTACAACATACACATCTATCAAATACATTTAACATCCAAATCTAACATGACCTAAAAATATACACATCAGCATCAACACATAAATTATGTACATGATCAATAGAAAAACAAACGAG